>QZGG01000484.1:0-135574 GCA_006409495.1 Sedum album
TACAAATAGGGGTACTTTCAGCTGTCGCTATTTTGATAATCTATCCATCCCATCTTTGCCAGAAATTCTTCACCCCTTTCACAGTCAGTTAATAAACACTCAGTGACGCTTGGACATGCCTTCATTACATTTCAAGTGCGAAAGATATCCCATTTGCATACATAAATCACTTCCCCAAATTTATTCAAAGAAATGCATACATCTGTGACGTATTAGAATGTTAAAGATAGATCACCCCATCATCCCTTTAACCGCTATTATTCACTATATGCAACCCAACAACACACAAATATCAATGTGAATTCTGTTTTCTAAACAATGTGAATTCATTTTCCTCTCAAGTACACCATATAAATGCGAAAATATCAAAACGTTCATTCAAACACTAACCCTCTGTTTGGATGCGGAAAAATATGGTGGAAAGAAAATTTAAAAGAAAATTTGAAGTAAAGTAATTTTCCATATGAAAATTGAGAGGAAATTTTTTTATTGTTTTCTTTGTTATTTTTTCATTTTCCACAATTTTACCAAACATACCCAAATATTTTTCTTTAAATTTTCCATCAAACTTTCTTTTCCACTTGTTTTTCCATGCAACCAAACGGAGCATAAAGCTACTGAAAGTGCAATCATCTTACTTGTTAACCCGCAAGCTTTAGTCTTCAAATACAAATCCCAGCAACACACAAAGTCAACCAATATTCGACAAGCAATTCAGATCAACATAATCGAATTAATCAGTAGATCTAAGTTCCAACTAACCATCTTATTGACGCAAAAAAGTTAATGAAACAATAGATGGAATACGTAAGCCCTAATCTATTGGATCATCCAATTAAGAGCCATAAACATGAGCATACGATTGATTATACATAGATCGGCGTAATGGATCGGAGTGGTGTTGACACTTACTTTGTATTGCTCTGATGCGGCGGCGCGCAGTGGTTCGGATGGGCGATCGGAAAGTCTGATGAGTGGTTAGCGGAAGGCGGATGCGTAGATGTCGTTTTATATATACTAGTCGACGTCGTATTAGGAAGAAGCTTATTGTAAGTATAAACCTAGCCAGATTCACGTTGGACTGAATCGATCAGCAACTTCAACATCATTTGAAACTGCGTCGTTTTATAAGAATATATTACAAATTTATATGTTTGGAAATGTTAAATGGGTTTCATGAGAAGAGCGTGAGAGTGAGAGAATCATCAGTAACCAGCATCACAAATGATCTGACAAAGCTTGATTTGCTACAGCAATATTTTTAGTTTTACATAAATAAATTAAAACGGAAAATATAATTAACAGGAAAATTTACACATCAAGTATTGTCTCCCATATGTTTTAAAGAATGTTTTCACATTACAGTCTTCACTTGTTGTGGTGATAGAGAGCAGTTTCTTCAAATAAAGAAATGGTCGGTCACTAACCTTAGTCGAAGCCTCCTCCAGTCCATCCACCATCTGATTTTCCATTGTGACCAGAAGCTGCTTTGCTGCTATCTGGTCCACTCTTGTAAAAATTGCCATAATCATCGTCATCATCCTTGGCATCATCCCAGCCTGCCCAGTTGTCATCATTATTATGAGATCCAGCTGCGCCCTTTGAAGAAACTTCTTTTGTATTGTCTTTAGTATCCCAGTCATCCCATGAGCCTGAGCTAACACTGTTGAAGTTTTTAGCAGCAGTAGTTTGCCCACTAGCTGACGAAGGTTTCCATTGATTGGTCTCTCGTCCATTAAACTTCTGATAAGAGCCATTTGCTTCCTGGCCATTCTGTTGCCAGTTGTCAAAGGAGTTCCAGCTAGAGCTGCTCCCTCCTCCCTCCTTGGTAAACTCTTCTACCTTTTGGGATGCTATTGCCATCACTCCTTTCATGATTCCCCATGTTCTCTGCCCAATCTCTGTTGTTTTGGCTGTCACAACACTCACAGTTTCATTTACCTTGTAGTCCAAACCACCTTCCTTCACCTATCATAGTAAGTGCTTCGAGAAATTATCATCCACAATAAAACATTTTTAAGAAATATGACTTTTAAAATTGCAATAAATGGCACAAGGTGGCTATTACAGCCTCCAATCATTTGACTTCTCACCAATCAGCTTAAATACCGTCGAGAAAATAGATTACATGAAAAGTAATTACCATAGTCTCAAAAATAAATTAAAAGGCATGCAGTAATTAAACAACTATCTGGTTTAACTTAACTTGGATTTGAAATGCACTTACGAGAAATTAATTATTGATAGACCTTTGTACATGGTGAACTGTTTCAAACTGCACAAGAATTTGAAGGTACTAAAACCTGAATGAATCAGTTACGATTCCTCAGAAAAGATAAGAGTTAATTACACAGATGACTTGGTGCTAAGCTGGTCAAATATCAGTTATATCCTTAATATTTTTCAAGCAGGAACTAAAAGACTGACTATTTCTAGGAGTACATGAAAATGCGAGGTATCAAATCCCTTATTGCACATATTAGCACCTTACATAAATGCTGGTGATTTATTAACATAAGGTAGGGGCTAATCTAACATTCTGATAACTATACCAATTATGAACTCATAAATTTCAACATCTATTTATGCTACTTTTACTGCAATGCATCCAAAGATAGTAGCTCTCTGAATCATCTTATATGAAGCGAGTACATATTCGTCGTGGACAGGGTATACGACACAACAAGGCAAGCCAGGAAAACAACAACATCAACGTATCACAAGAAGTTGAATCCAAAAATATACCTTTGAACTAAGATCTTTGGCTGCTGATTGAGCAACAAGCGATAATTTACCAAGTCCCTGCACAAACCAATTGCAGATGTCAAACATATAGTCATGAAACCACCCAAGAGATCTAAAACAAATAAACACAATACCTGAGAAACTACAGAGACAGTATCCATCAGTATATCTCCTTGTGCATTGGTATTCCTCTGAGAAGGTGGGGGCGTAGATCCAAATCCAACATACTTACCGCCCTGAGATGGAGGAAGCCCTTCAGGCCTAGACTCATTCTCAGCTATTTTGGAAGCAAAAAAGCTCTCCTTGTTAGCAGCAGAAGCCTCCAACTGAGACTTAGTGTATATATCCTGAGTGGATCTAGACCTTGCAGGCACACTACCTCTCCCACTCCCACTCCTAAAATCACCCACAGATTGGTTCCTCCTCACGTCCCCAACCGATCCAACTCCAATCGCATCATCATTGTCCCAACTATCCCATCCTCCATTATTACCACCAAATCCAGACGCACCGCCACTCCTCCCAATTGGAGGCTTTCCACCACCCCCTGCTTCCCACCTCCTTCACAACCGGAGGATCTCTCCACGGCTTCCCTTCCGCTAACGCTTGGATACGATCACGATACACTTTTGCAGCATTTGTATTATACTTGGTAATAATATCAGTCTCCTTAGATATTCCATACTGAGAAAGAAACGAATTAAGCTTATCATTACCTCCAGCTTCCATCTTCTTAATCTGTATCTCCGACCACGAGTCCATCGTAACGGATCGGACGAAACTGATGTGAACACCGAGTCCACGGTGCTTTCCGGAACACTCTAAACACATAAACACACGTATGATACGGAGGCCCATTGAGGATTTTTCTGAGCGCAGTCTACGCAAGTTTTGTTAGCCGGTTGAGATTGTAGATCACGGAGGCGACGCGATGCCGCCATCCTTTTGCACGTTTGTGATCCGGATCGGATGATGGAGCGGTGAAATTGAAGATGGAGTGAGAGGGATTGGTCAGAAAAGGAAATCGGCGGAGGGATTTGGGAGATCGCGCCGCCGAGGGGTTTCCGACGTTGCAGATCGACGACTGATGAAAGATCAGATTTGGAGATGAAGATCGTGGAAAAAGTTAGAAATGGGATATGTTGGGCCTTAAATGGGCCGATTTTGGTTAAGGCCGACTTTAGAGCCCAATAACGCTAATAGCTTGTAGAATCGGAGGTTGTTGAATTTTTTCATATGATGTTTGGGTTGGTGATTTAGGTTCAATTGAGACCCATGTTATATGCACGATTTGTGTGCCTTGCAGATGTGCACTTTATGGTTTTTTCACGTTTTTTGTCGTTTTGCAAAATACAAAAATGCAAACGAAATGTGCATATAGTGCAAAATAAAAGTGCAAATAGAAGGATCCCAATTGCAAAAGTGCAAAGGGTCGCAAGGGAACCGGACTCTTGGTTGGTTGAGTCCGGTTCCCTTGCGACCCTTTGCACTTTTGCAATTGGGATCCTTCTATTTGCACTTTATTTGCACTATATGCACGTTTCGTTTGCATTTTGCATTTCGCAAAACGACAAAAAACGTGACAAAACCATAAAGTGCACATCTGCAACCGTTGGATCAAATTGATCCAACGGTGAGATATGCAAGGCACACGGATCGTGCATATAACATGGGTCTCAATTGAACCTAAATCTGGGTTGGTTTACTAAGATTTTAGTGGTTATTTTCAAGTGAGTGATGTTGGGATTGAGAATATGCATATTACTGGTTATACTTCCATGTCCGTCAATATATGTCCACTTTTTTTTTTAGTGTCTTTTTATGTTTGTTCACCTTCAATCATGTTCAACCGCATATTTTAACTTTTCATCCATAATTTTTTAAACTACTCATTTACAATCATACATTATCTACTTTCTCATGTCTAAAGACCGTAAAAAAAATATTTTTTGACAAATAAATGGAATGGAGCCCTGGAGGGAGTCTCAAATTATGGTCCAAATTATTCTAATTGATTTATACAGAGTATTTATTATCCTAATCTCTACCATATATAAAATTCAAATCCTTCTATTAACAGTTATTTCTGAAGCCACATTTAACTTTCCCAAAATACCCCTACATAATCTCATAATTACTATATTATATATTACTTTATTGTATTATAGTTATATTCTAAGCATATTGTTCGCAACTCTTACACAGATTTTATTGTGTAAGAAAATACTGGTCTCTTTAGTTGATAAATTGATAAATTGTGCATATTGTAAAGAATTGAATGTGCGGCTAGGTTGAAAATGATGTTCATTATAACATCAATGTATCCATAAATGCACATATTTGAAAGGATGTTTCAGTTGCAATCAACTATCATTTGTGTTTGGACTAGTTCACATTCTTTTTTATAAATTTCTGACTTGGTCTCTCACGACTGAAACAAAACTCCGTTACGGTCAGTTTAGGTCGCATTTAATCAAGTCTTGCATGGAAATTTCCAGGTTGGTGAACCAGACATTAACTAACACAGTTAGCCTGGCCTGGCCCCAAATGCCAAGAACCCATTGGCGGCAGCCTCCCCCCATGAAATTCCGTTTTCACATTTGTTTTGGCCTCGGTAAACTGATGGGATGGTCAGAAATGGAAACATGCAAATAAAATGTAAACGTATGTACTTCTTGTGAGTCCTAAGAAAGGGACATGTATGTGGACAACACATATATAAACACACGGTATGGACATGCAAGAGCTCGTTATACAACTTATACCCTAGTCCTCTGAATTTCAGTTATCAGTACGCTCCAATGGGGATCCGGAATGGAGGGAGTATATACGCCCATGTGACATCAATCCGGGTGTGGCCGAATTCGCGTTTAATTCTCTGACACACAATGAATACTATCAGGATTTATGGTTTAGGGTTTTAAAATTCAATCAGAACTTTAAACATTTTTTAAAATATTTTCAATTGTTTTTCTTAATTCTGTGTTGAAAAACTGACCTTTAAATCTCCAGATCTTCTACTGATCCATCCAATGAGTGAAGGCAAAGAAAAAGTAAACGAATGAACTTAATTTAAACGCCAACCAGCAGTCGGAGTCACACCCTAGAAGCACAAAGTCAAAGTCTGACCGTCATTTAATTGCAATCACACCCCTCAACCAATCCATATTTGCCAAATCAACACGTAATCCGTTACACATGTGCCGCCTTATTTGCTACTCTTCATCATGCATTAAATTCCACATCTCGTCTACGAATCCACTTTGTTTTTCTGCTCTATAAATTACTGAAATTCTTGATGCATATCACCAAGTCAGATAAAAGTTTGAGATTTTGTGATCAGCTTTACAAGAATCAAAAACTCAGAAGATTTTTTTAAGGAAGAAGATGTTGAAACTTGGGTTAGTTTCATTGGCAGCTATGGGGTGGGCAGGCCCGAGCGGGTTCGGATCGTCCAGCACGGCCGAGGAAGTTACTCAAGGGATTGATGCATCCAACCTTACAGCTATTGTTACAGGTTATTCCCATCCCATTTTCATTGACATGTTTTCGAACATGTTTTGTATAAGGCAGAGTTTTTATTTTAAGTGTTTTGTTTTGGTTTCGTGCAGGTGGGGCGTGTGGTATCGGTTTTGAGACATCGAAAACATTGGCACTTCGAGGAGCGCATGTTATTATAGCTGCTAGGAACACCGTGGCAGCAAATGAGGCTAAGCTGAAGATTGTTCAGGAGATGCCAAATGCTCGCATCGATGTCCTGAAACTTGATCTGGCATCACTTAAATCAGTTAGAGAATTCGTTGATGAATTTAATGCTCTCAATCTGCCACTCAACATTTTGATGTACTTTCAGCTTCCTTAAATTACCTTCTGAATCCCTTCAAAAATGGTTCAATAATGCATATGACTAAAAATGGTATGTGGCATTGCAGAAACAATGCAGGGATCATGTTCTGCCCATTCCAGCTCTCCCAAGACGGAATAGAGCTGCAGTTTGCGACGAATCATCTTGGTATATATTCAAATTACTCGTAGCGAAATATTTTTGCAAGCTTCACTTTAAAAAATTAGTAGTACTAACTTTTATGGGAATACTCCTTGCAGGACATTTTCTGTTGACAAACCTTCTGCTGGATAAAATGAAACACACGGCCGAGACTTCAGGAATCCAGGGAAGGATTGTGAACTTGTCTTCGGTTGCGCACCAGCATACTTATCCAGGAGGTATCAGATTCGATGAAATCAATGATAAATCAAGGTACTGAAGCTCAACTAAATACACTGTTTGATTACAAAATATCCTCAATGAGAGATTTGGCATTCGTCGAAAAATTCTTAACCGTATGTTTTCTCATTTCTTTTACAGTTACAACGACAAGAAGGCCTATGGACAATCCAAGCTTGCAAACATTTTGCATGCTAATGAGCTTTCTCGCCGTTTAAAGGTATGCTTCAGATTGTACGCTCAAACCCGAAACAAATTTATTTTTTTCAACAGGAAATCTTTCAACTTAACAAAACTGATATTACTGCAGGCTGAGGGTGCAAATATCACTGTTAACGCGGTTCATCCGGGGCTGATACTAACAAACTTATTTCAACATCATGCGAAACTAATGAGTAAGATTCCAGACTTGCGCTAGCCCTGAATAACAATGTACATCGTAAAACTGCAATAAATAATCTAACGTGCATATTTATGATCTTGCAGAAGTCTTATACTTGTTGAGTTACATAATATGGAAAAATGTCGAACAGGTGAATTAAATTTCAGTTTCAAAGTCAGATGTGTTTATTAAACAAAAATGGTCCACTGGAATAGATCCATTTTGCAGTGTCCCAAATCTTTAGGAGTTGACCCTTAACGAATTTATTGTTGCAGGGCGCGGCAACTACGTGCTATGTAGCTCTCCATCCGTCGTTGAAAGAAGTTACAGGGAAGTATTTTCTTGATTGCAATGAGTTCCTTCCTACTAAACAGGCCAGGGATGAAAATCTGGCAAGGAAATTATGGGACTTCAGCGACAAGTTGGTTAATTCGGCACAAACCAATTGATATTATATAAATCTGAATGTTCAGAAAATAGTATTGATTTAGTTCATATGGGTTCAAATAGTGTTGTTATATTATTGTGTTACTTGGAACAAAATTGACTCGTTGTATCTGGTTATTCAAAGCATTGAAATTTAAGAAAAGGTTCAAATTAATTTGTTGGTTAATGCAAACATATACTCCGTATTTCTTTTCATGAAATTCTACAAAATTCAATCTTTTTAATTTATTTTTCACATTGTTTAAATAGTAGACAAATTAGGAAGGATTGAATCACCGACCTCGAGTGGCTGATCGGAGCAATGAGATTAAATTCGTGAAACAAAAATGTGAGAGTGATTTTGGTACTAAAATCGGTTGTAACTGAATTACATAGTTTGCTAAATTACAATACTGCCTAGTATGTTATAATTTTTCACAACGCTTCCAACTATCAAAAATTATAAAGAAGCCCCTTTGTTCAAATTGAGTAATTGACCAAACCAATCGAGCCCTAGCGCCGTTGGAGGTGCGTTCGGTACTCGACGCAGCAAAGCAGTTTCGCACTGCTACGTCGGGTAAGCTTCGTCTTTTCTGCGTATTCTACTTGTGAATATGTTAATATGATGAATTTATCGACTACGTTTATAAACATTTTCGTATAGACAGTTAAACATTCGACTTAAATTTCCATTGGAGCAGAAATATCAGCAGTGAGGAAGATGAACAGTTGATATTGTTTCTATTGGTTTGACACTTATTATAAGTTTCCGTATTTCAAAATTAGTCTCTTGTTATAATTGCTCAGGCCTCAGAGATCGAATCCAAATGATTGAGCAGCATTCTTCTGGCATTGTCATTTGTCAACAAGATTGTATAAGGTAAGAAGCTAGGAAAATCATAGTTTTTTCGTTCACTTCTTTTGCTGTTTCCTTCTCTTTTTCTGTGTTTGAGTTCTTCTATGCATGATTACGAACATTCATGTTGTTTAGGTTGTCTGGAATGTTCGGACGGACGAAGTTCAAGCTCATGCTGATGAATAGCGTTAGTTTTTTTGAAAATGTAAGCAAATTAGTTGCTGTAGCTGAAATTTTTGTTTGTGTTGAATCCTTGAACTTGAAGCTCATATAAGAAAATATATTGCAGAGTGCGAATAATAACTTAAACGTGGAAGAGGTGTTCTTCTCAACGGTGATGGTTAACAGAAACAAACTCTCAAGGACTGAGGTATTCATTTGGTTTATTATTTGTTATAGCTTTTGATTATATTATAAGGTAGCCTGTTTTTATTTATATACGTTTATCTGAAATGGAGCTCTATTAGAACTGTCATGTGGTTGAGATAGATGTAGAAATCCCCATCAACTGACACTGGAAAACAAATTTGTTTTTCTAGCAAACGTGTCCACAGGGCTTGCACTTCAGCTATATAAACGTTTTACCTGTCATGCCATGATTGGCTGAACAGATGAAATCTAAACACAAAAGCTGCAGTGTGTACTATTTCAAGCCATACTGCGTGCTGCACAACCAACCCGACCTGAATTCCACTAAATCCTTCGCCTACACATCATGTTCCTCGACCTGACAGTTACGTTTACCTGAGGAACTTTGTCATAATATTACCTCATTTCTTAAGGGACACTGAACTGTTGGAATGAATTATTTGGTCTAATCATTGAGTCATCTCATCATAGTGCACTAATGTATTTTGAGACTTCATAATGATAAACTAAGGGCAATGTGGAAAGCGTAAAGTGATGGTCAAATGAATAAAGTTGAAAGACACACATTCAACCAAAACCTTGCAATTATTTCCACTTTCATGGTTAACTTTCTTATAAATGTAGTACAACTATTGCAACTTGTACCAGATTTGTAGGATAACAAACTGATCCATGAGTAGCTTAAGGAAACTTTCGAGATAATGTTTGACAGATACTAATCATTATGAATAGTTTAAAATTATAAACTTGTATTCGTCACTGATTCAGTCGAGTGATTCTAATTGCACTGATGAATCAAAATCAATGATTGAAATACTCTTATGAACTCTATTGGTTAAATTAACGAGAATCATTATAATTATCGACATTTGGTGTGTATTCAACGTATAAAAGACCAAATTACCCTTCGCTTTCTGTTTAAGGTCATTTTGATAATTTTTGTAATATATCAAAAAACCATTTTACATGACAAGATCCAAGAGCATGGGGATCGAGATTGGGATATTTTGGGTATAATTTGCTGGTATGCAACGATGATCAGTGCGTATTACATTTCTCTGAATTAATATATCAACTAGAAGAAGTTATTTCACAAAACTTGGTTTGTTAAAAAGTTTGAAACATTTAGCAATGGGTAGAAAGAGGGTAAATCAATCTTGTAAACCTAAAGACGAAAGTGAGTGGTTGAAGAGACAAAAAGGATCCATTCATGCATTATTATTTGTAAAAAGTGGTAATAAGAAAGCAACTTAATCAATGCATTAATTATAAATGTAATCTGAATGCATCAACCCCGGAGGGAGCAGTGCCACCATTGATTCATTAAATTGATAGCCATGTCACAAAACCAGAGATTCTAATATTCACCAAATTGTTAGAAAAGGATATTTATGAGTGGAATTTCACCTAATTATGTACACTTATGCATACATGGTAGTTGGTACCCAAGATGGTCTGAAATGAGGAGTTCAGAATGACATAGGAAGTGCTATCCTACACTAGAACCACCTTCTTAAACATCTAATAAAAAAACTACTTCAAAAGTCCGGCAAAGATCTGATTTTCTCCTTGTACCAGTCCCTGCAACCTGTATTCTTGATTTGAATATAAGGATATGTGTATGCTACGATCGCCTTTACGTTACTTGATGACATTGCGGACAATGCGTATGGGGGAAGGGTAGTATACGTGCAACAGGCTAAGGTGCTTGCTGACTAGAATGACATTGAGTCCCATTGTTTTCAGCAAAGTGACACTAAAAGCTTAATTCCATTTTGAACCACAAGATTTAAATTTTGAACATATAATCTCAAATAAAAGGGTATCTGAATAATTTATCGTCCCACTCGAAAAACGTATGTATCTCCTTTTCAGGTATTTAGTGGACTGAAATCAAATCGCATGGTTCTTTCGAAATTGCACAATATGTGTGTAAAGCCTTTTTTTCATGTTGTACTACGGTTGGATTAATGGGTACCCTTGTTTCTTAACTTGAAAGGTAAAGAGATGCAAATGAATTTTCAAGTTAACACATTTCAAATGGAAATTTTTTTCGCCTTCACAAAAGTATCAAGTTAAATACATTTTCTTAAAAGTTGGTTGTTGCGTATATAAATAGGCAGTCAGGATATCCTTCGAAAAATAACTGAGTGAGCGCAGAGAGGCTGGTAGCGAGTGAGATAGAAAGAAGCAGGCAATAGCTAGTAATGATGATCCAAGCTGCAAGAGAGTCATTTGTTACGGTACTTGTGAGAATGAAGCCATTTGCAGCAGTTATTTTTTTGCAATTTGGGCTTGCAGGTATGGATGTGCTCTCCAAAGTTGCTTTGAACCAAGGAATGAGTAGTTATGTTTTTGTGGTGTATCGACATGCTGTTGCCACCATAGCTGTAGCTCCTTTCGCGTACTATTTTGATAGGTATGCCTTTTTCTGCCCACCTAGCTAAACTGTACTAAACTACGTATTTCTAGCTACTAACTTGAAGTACAATTCTGTTCCGACAGAAAAATCAGGCCAAAGATGACTCTGCCGATCTTTATCAAGATTGCTCTGCTTGGGTTATTAGAGTAAAAATTTACCACCTTTCTTCTTGAATTTACAAGACTTGTTTTAGTTGAAGTAACAAATGCTGATGAAGATAAATTTACTGTTTTCGTTTGGTATGGCAGACCGGTTATTGATCAGAATTTATATTACTTGGGGCTCAAGTACACAACTGCGACATTCGCAGCTGCCATGTGCAACATTCTGCCAGCTATAACCTTCGTAATGGCATGCATCTTTCGGTAAGAGAATGCTTTCATAAGAACATCTGAAATGCATCACTATTTTTCCATTGAAATGACTGTGTTGTGTAATTTGTGGTTTGTTCTAGCCTTGAGAAGATTAAGCTCACAAGCATCAGAACACAAGCAAAGATTTTCGGAACTCTTGCAACAGTTGGAGGAGCTATGATCATGACTTTGGTGAAAGGCCCTATTATTGAAATCATCAGGACTAAGGGAGTAGGACATATTCTATCATCTGCGTCAGGACCAGATCTTCATCATACAATTGTGGGATCGCTTATGATCACTGCTGGCTGCTTTTGTTGGGCTTGTTTTATGATTCTACAAGTATGAAAAAACAGCCTTCAAAAATTCCGTAATTCTCACTATTTCCTGATCTCTTTTTTACTTTCCTGATATAAAATGATTTTGCCTTTCTTTAGGCTGTCACGTTAGAAACATACCCAGTTGAGCTGTCGCTTACGGCGTGGATATGTTTCATGGGTACCGCAGAAGGCACACTAGTGGCTTTGGTAATGGAAAGGGGTCATAGTGCCGCTTGGGGCATTTATTGGGACGACAAGCTACTGGCAGCCGTCTATAGCGTAAGATTTCCGGTTCCATTTGGAAAAAATCTCAGTTGTTACAGTCAAATGGAAATGAACCGACTCTATTGACAGTAGCTGAAAAATACTCATAATTTGACAGGGGATATTCTGTTCCGGACTAGCATATTACATCCAAGGGATCATAATGAAAGACCGAGGGCCTGTGTTTGTGACGGCCTTTAGTCCTTTGAGTATGGTAATTGTTGCTATCATGGGATCATTTATACTACGCGAGACCTTGTTTATGGGAAGGTATGAAATTTCTACTCTATATATAACTCTAACGAACTTAACAAAATACCTCACTCAAATCTATTTTATATGTAGAGTGCTTGGTGCCCTGGTCATAGTTATTGGCCTATATATGGTTGTTTGGGGTAAAAGCAACGACTACGATACTGAACCACTCTCAGATGATTCAGTAAGGAAATCTGGTGGAAATCCTAAACAAGAAGTTGCGGACACACATGGAAATAAACCTGGAACAGCAGAGTTGCTACCAGTATAAAGAAAAAGCCTCTCAAATCAAGTTAACGTAAGGAACTCTAATTTAGCGTTGAGACTGACTCGGTCGCAATGTTGAGTAAATACATAAGAATATATTTTGTTCGAAGAATCGCAGAGTCCTTGGCTTGGGAGTATTTTGACAGAAATAACAAGTTTCTCTTGTGAATAAGAACCCAAGCCAGAAGTTTTATGGAAAACTAGTTATTTTCTTTTCAAAATTCGGGTCGACTCGAGTGGTTGACACTTATAATCGTACTCTTGCCAACTAAGCTAATTTATGATAATATCATTTTGTCTGAGTTTGTTAAATTATGAATTATTGAATTTCCTTGGAGGACATAGATTATAATTATATTCCAATGAAAAAATGAATTAGTTAAGGAATATGAACTACATGAAATAAAGAAAAATGAATCAATGTAATGAAGTGTGATAATGTGACCAGCAGCCTACCTAAAGTCAAATACTAATACTAAAGAACAAGTTTACTATCAACTTTAGGAGCCTTCTTTCCAAACAAGAGCTGCAAATCATTCTCCAAAGGTGTAAGATTCAAGTCCATGCACATAACCCTCCTGTTCTTACTCAAAGATCTCATCAAAACTGGAACAAATTCCGCAACATCATCATGAGTCACTGCATGAGGATTATCAAGAACTTCACCTTTTGGCTCGATTCTATGTCTTCTCATATGACCACCTAGAGCTTGTCCAAGTGCAAACTTGATACCACATATCGAACATTCATGTACTGCTTTCGCCTTAACTTTCACTACTGCGTCAGAGATTTTCTCTTCACCTGTGGATATTATTCTTTGCTTCTTGTGATGACTAGCACGGTGACCGCCTAACGCTTGGAAAGACGTAAAGGCCCGTCCGCAAGTCTTGCAATCAAAAATGCGCTCTGCTGTGTTACTTGACTGTTTCACTCCACATGATCTGTTGGAAATTTGAATGATACACTTTGCCACTGCCACTTCTAAGCTGTTATCTTCAATGCTGCTACCGTCTGATCTCCCGCGCTTCATCATTTTTTTCACCTAGACGACGATATAAACTCAAAACAGAACGATATGCGTCGAGTGTACGGATATTTTCAAATACTTGTGATATGGAACTTAAGTCCCAAGCTGAGGGTATTTATACTATTATGCAGGACTAGCAGACAAGCAAGAAGAAGTGGGCAGCAACCTGAAGCAGATAGTTTTTGAATTGTTAAGTTGACCACAAATAAAATAGTACAAAAAAGTGTAAAAAGGAAGAGAAGTATTTGCTTACATATTAAGTGACGCGTGAAAAGGGTCTAATTTGGAGGTGGTGCAGTTGCTTGGAACATGAGGCCTCCGTGTCTTGCCATTTCAGAGCATTCAAACTGAAGCATCCTTTGGATTTTTTTGACTAGTAGCTGCTGATTTTTGTGTGTGAAAACTAAAAACACAGTGCACGGGAAGTAGGTGAGGTAGGCCACTTGATTTGTAGAAACTTCCTAGTCTCTTCCTCGGCCCAGTCCGAAAAATATTGAAAGTACATTTATGTACCTTTGTCTTGTTATTCTAGAGGCAGTGGACTGATTTAATGCTTCAATATTTTCAAGATTAGTTGTACATGACTTTTAGTTAGGCCTTACTTGCCACAATCCTTTCCAATAGGACCCATTTCATTCTAACTTGACATCCAAGGAAAGGGAATCCAAACAATGTCAAGATCTAACTGATAGTAACAAATGTGGTATGTATGCTACTTCTACTGTGAGCCTAAACTGAAACTAAAAGTGAAACAAATCCAAATGTTGTGGATCAGTTCACTAAAACCAAGTGTGAGGAGTGGAGGATTTGAAGCTGTGAGATCAGTTCATTAACTTAAGTGGCAGCTAGTGCAGGGGATAGAAGTTAGCTAGTTGGGCAGCTCAGTAGTTTAAGCTTCACCTTATAACAAGCATCAATCCACTCAAAATACTTTATATGTATATACAGATACACTAGCTGGCCGGGCCGGACTGGGCCGGGTCGAGTTTATGTATCTAGTTCAAATTATGGGCCGGAACGGAGAGGATTAATTGCATGCTCGAGTATTAATTAATATTATTTGTGATAAAAACTTAGAAAATATATGCTGCAAACATTATAAACGTTTTATTTTATATTGAATTTAAAACATCATTAATTTGTGTGAATAATAAATAAATGGAAAACATTGAACACAAATTTTGTTTCAAGTAGATGACGCCTCAATACATGATCTCCATGTTTTACCCCTTGCAAACTCATTTTCTCTGCTCCTGTAATCTTGAATGGTCTGTTCGATCTCGTCTTGTGTGTTCATCACAAATGGACCGTACTGGACCACCGGCTCGTTCAATGGCTGGCCACCAAGCAATACAAACCTCAGCTCATCAGAGGACTTATTCCACACACTTAGACTGTCTCCCTTGCTTAGCACCACTGCAGTTTGAGCATTGACTGGAGACGAACACTCGGTTCCAAACACGCCTGATCCTTGTATCACGTAGGATAATGCGTTCCATGACATTGGTATGCTTTGGTGCAGCTCTGCATTGGGCTGCAGAGTGAAGTCAAGGATCATTGTTGGTGTTTCAGAATGGTGTGGGACTTCTAGTCCCAAGGCTTTTCCTGCGATTACTCTGACCCTTACACCATCTTGTTCCGCTTCAGGCACTTCGCTCCCTCGTAAATTTTGGTACTTTGGTTCAGACCTGCAAAAAGTGTCACACAGTCCATCCTCAAAAACCAATTTAATTGGAAATAACAAAACCTTGAGTAAAAAAGGAATTTACAGATTGAATTTTCTTACGATTTTGCGACTTTGGGAAGATTAATCCAGAACGACAAACCGTGAGTGTTTTCTTCAGCAGGTTTTTCTGAGTGCATTAATCCATTTCCAACTCTGAACCACTGGATCCATATTTGTCCCACAAAAATTAGCAAATTTTACAAAATCCATTTGACATTCCTAATTATAGTCAACAAAGGTATTTTACAGCAAATACCTGCACATCACCAGATCTTAGAGTATCCTTATTTTCATAAAAATCTTCATAGCTAAAAGCTCCCTGTAAATTCACAAACTCATTGTTAACAAAATGTACAAAATGAAATAACGAAAACAAAAAAGTTTTACTTTTTACTATAAGTATAAGTACCTTAAACACCATAGTGACACCCTCAAATCCTGCACATTATACACCAACAAATTCCAAAAGAATTAGTAGATTGATCGTCGTAAACTTCAGTACAGAAACTAAAAGAAAATCATAAACCTCTGTGTGGATGATCTGGAAACTCAGCAGGAGGTGACACTGCAACAAAAAACAATTCAAAAATGAGAACAACAAATATATCATATAAACCTTGTACTGTCACTGAAATGGTAATAAAAAACATACAGTCGAATTCGTCCATCAATACGAAAGGATCCAACTGCTTGAGTTCATCCCTGAATGAGCCAATGATTAATCTCAGATGATCAGAAAACAACAGAATTTTTTTACTACAAGAATCTAAATTTTACAAAATGTGAAAAGCGTACCCTCCGACTGTTCTTAGGACTTTTGCTCCATTTCCAAAGTCTAGTACCCCAGCCGTGACCTTGTTTTCAATAACTCTAGACGTCATTCTTGAGATTATTTGTCGAATGATTTTTGCAATGAGATCACAGATGAATGCCTTTTAGCTGAAACTAATGTAACAATATTTATACAATATTTGGTTTCTAAAAATAGGATACAGCTAGCTGTTGCATAAAATCAATTAAACAAAAATAGATAAACGTGCAGGTGTAACTATTTATGGAGAAAGTGTGAACACAAGGAGATTTTGTGCAACAAAAGATATATATTTTTTTCTCTTCTGTTAGAAAATGCGATTAGTATTATTGTTATCTGAAACTGAAGACAGGTTTGTTTTTTCAACCGACTCCAAAATTGGGTCGTCGGTTACAACTAACAAGCAAAGCAAAGCCAAGGTAAGAAAGTTTGGTCTGTTGGGTTTTATTGAGATAAAAAAATTAATTTGGTAAGTGAAAAAAGGCATAGAATTGAAGATATTTATAGGGAAAATTCAAAAATTACATTGTAAATTTGACCATATACATGGATTGAAATCAACCTTGAATGGAATGAAATAAAACTTGTGAAAAACAATGAAAGTAAATCCAATTGTTAAAACTTAAAATGCAACTAAATCAAACATTTACAATTAAGTTGTTTATAAATGGTTTGATTATTGTAGCAGTTGAACTTAAATTCGACTTTTATTAAATTGAGGTTTAATTGTGAAAATTATGGGAAGTTGGTGCCTTTTATTATTATTTACATTATCTTTCTTATGTTATTCTTAAACCACTCACAAAGAAAAATTACTATGGACTTCTGGTGTTGGACGTAACATTTCAAACAATATTATTCAATGCCACACGTACCAGTTTTTCAACAATAAACCAAGAATTTGATGATCCATATAAATAATTTCTTCATTTTTCGGATGCAGGCCTTGTTTGTGTTTCTAAACTTGCGTGGAGGGAAGCCAATATTTTCAATGTGAACACAGCACAAGGAACTCTGTGTCAGAGATGTGATATTCATAAGGCGAACAGTACCTTGTTTCAAGTTGTCGTCAACATTGTTGGATGTCCACAATACTTGGAAATTTTCATGGCACTTGTTTCCTACACTATTTCGCTCCATGGAAATATATATATGTTACTGCTGACCATGAAATCAGTTTGGTCAGGTCTGCGTGGTAAGCTCTGTAGTGGTGACAACCTTTTATGAGTGCCACAATGTTTGGACTAGTCATAAACTCCCAAATCACCATCAACATCCCTAGACACTCTCTTGACGAATATCGTGCTACGAACAACAGTCATAGTAATGACAAAAAACGTCTTGGATTATGCCCAAGATGCCATGCAACTTGAGCGCCATCTCCCACGTACAATGAACTCCAAGAAAGGATTGGTGATTATAGGCACAATAGGACCCAAAATACTAATCTTCATTTTGTGCTTAGCCCTCCCCGTGCCGTTCTTTGAGCATATGTTCTATGCGTTACTGGCTCCATTGTCAGCATCGTCTTTCCTTGCGCGTTAAAAATGATGATTTCCTGGGATCATATATCAAAAAACTGTCTTTTTGTGCGCCTTTCCCCACTGATCTTTTATGTATTTCTTCTGATATTTGGAGACTTTATCAAGGTTTTCAGGACGTTATCCTCATCAAAAGCACCTGTTGGGGACGTGTTCCCTAACACGTTCTCAGTTTTGATGTTGAAAACACTTAGCTAACATTCCATGACAAATGCAGGATTAGGAAATATGCAGATTTGGAAATAAAACAGATTTGGTAAGAATCGTCTGTGGACGGGTCCGCAGACTGCACGAGGGCGTGCTGACGTGGCAGCAGGATATTTCAGAAATATTCTGATATTCAATAAGTTTTTAGAATATTTTGTATTTTAGAAATCTTATTGTTTAGAAGATATTTTTGATAATGATCACCTAACTAACCGATTTCTAAATATAATATTTGAAGATATTATATTTAGATAAGGTTACTTAAATATAATATGTGATAATATTATATTGCCCTAACTGAATTTTAAATATAATATTTGATATTATATTTAATATTAAGTTGCCCTAACTGATTTTTAAAAGATATTATATTTACTAATGTTACTATTATCTTTCTTATGGCAGGGAGAGATTTTAGGAAACAAGGGCTAGGGTTTTGGTGATCATATAAATAGGACTTCAATGCTTTCAATCAAGACAAGTCGGTCGAGTAAGAAAGAGCAAACAAAGTCGTGAGTATCGTTGATTGTTCGAGGCTATATTTCGCTCAAGGGTAGGCGAGTGGTGGATTCCGTATAGCTAGTATACAACAGCGATATTGGTAGGACAAATCTGAGTTGATTTGAGTTGCTAGACGTAGGATTGTTACAACTGAGTTCCGGGCAAGACTTAGGGAGTCTGTTGGCGGTACTAGGTGTAGACAATTGTACTAGGTAAGAACAAAAGTAATCAATAAAGAATTGTCTGAGAAATCCTTTCCGGTCGACTCCGAGAAAGGTAGTGGTTTTCACCTGTTAGCACTGAGGTGCGGGTTTCCACTATACATCATCGAGTACGCGTACCTACTGTTCACTTTATTATTATTGTTTATTATTTCCGCTGTGCTACTTGATCTTGAGTACACGTTCACACTAGAGGACGTGTTCACAAGTGTCGAGAAGTGAACCAAGCTAACCGTAACGATCCAACAATTGGTATCAGAGCCCGGCTCTAGATTTCTTGTTTAGCTTGCAGGAACAGGTACAATGACGTCTCAGGGAGATTCATTCTGGAAACCGCCTATGCTAAAGGCCGGTGAATATGACTGGTGGGCTAGAGAGATGGAAGCTCACGTTTGCTCTTTAGATGGACAAGTGTGGAGGGTTATAGAACGAGGACCGTACGTAATTATGACTAAGGATACCCCTCCCGTGGAGAAAAAGAGAGAGGACTATAGCGATGCTGATTATAAGGCTCTCGAGAAAAATAACCGTGCTATCAAAATCATTCTCCAAGCATTGTCCGACGCTGACCGCCGAATCTGCATCACTTATCAGACTGCAAAGGAGATGTGGACCGCTCTTAAGGACCTGTACTCAGGTAATGTTGATGTTCAAAGGAACAGGATTCTTGCTGTCTCAAAGGACTATGAGACAGCGGTGCAAGGGAAGAACGAGTCCCTAGAAGATTTTCTGGCTAGATTCAAAGGATATGTTGGACAGCTGCAGTTTCTTGGTGAGAATATACCAACCTGGAAGGTCACTCATCAATTCCTCGGAGCACTTAACTCAAAATGGGACAGTATTTCCATTGCGTTTCAAGCCCAGAGCGACATTAAGACTATCACTTTAGAGGAACTTGTTGCTCGTCTTCAGAGTAATGCTGGAATACATCAACGGAAGGTTGAAAGAAGAGAGCCGAACAAGTATGAAAAGGACAAGTCCCTGGCTTTGAAGATTGAGAAGGCTATGGAACTAGCTGAATCCGAAGAGATGCCCGAAGTGGAGGACGTCAATCTTGCTATGCTGACCCGTGCCTTCAAGTTTAATAAGTTCAGTAATAACAGCAGCAAGAAAGCAGATAAGACGCCACTGACAATGGACCAGGAAACATAACTGCTTCAGATGCGGAAAGCTAGGACACATATCCAAGAACTGCAGAGTAAAGCTCAAGATGCCATGAAGCCCGAACAAACAGAAGAGCAATGATCGCAGCTTGGGGAGCATCTGACGAGGTACTGAAGAAGAAAACATGTCTGATGGCTCATCCTGAGGACGAGTCCCCTAAGGTAAAAATTCCTACTACTGCTAAAGAAAAATATGATCAAATGGCACTTGCTTTGCAGTAATGTTAGATACCAATGAGGAATTAGTAGCTGATATTGCCAAACGTGACGAACAAATCCAAGAAATGCAAGAAAACCTTGACGGATGGACGGAGAGATCTAATCGGTTCGAAAAGGAGCTGAAGAAAGGTAAACGGAGGTTATGTGATGGTCATGAGGATGAGATTAGAACATTGAAAGACAGTAATGAGACCCTATCACGAGAGAAGAAAGAAAAGGACAGTGAGATTACTGCTCTCAAGGATAGGATCCGTACCTAGAAGCTGACGCGGTCACACTGAACAAAGAGTTGGAGAAAGCTCGATCTGACCTAGAAACCAAGAAGGAAACTTGGCTTGCGGAATACAGAAAAGAAGAACTCGAAGCTGACTATAAGAAGAGGTTCCGCAAAGGTATTGGACATGAACCGGTCAAACAAGCTCAGATGTATGCACCAACTCAGAAGAAAACAAAGGATAATGGACGTGACCCACCAGCTCAGCCTCATCCATTCCACAGAGACGACGAGCCAGCACTCAGAATATGGAAGAATCAGGCCAATAATAGAGGACCATCTCGCATTGACTTCCAGTCCAGAATTGAGGACCAGTCCGTACCTGCTGGATACAGCAAGTACGTATATCTTAAGGAACATACCGTATGCTGGCACTGTGGAAATACTGGCCATTACCTGGTAAGCTGTCCTCAGAAGAAGAAGCTTCTGGATAGGATGAGGAACTATGGACGGACATATGATGAACCTGTCCCCAGCAGAAGAAACAGAAGAAGACCAACTGACACATATCATGGAACTGCTCGGAACAGACAGTCTGCTCAGAACAGAGAACCCGTCCACTACCCCAGACCAGTTCCCTCAACCCAGAACCAACCCTCAGACCACTCTAGGTCACCGAGGGATTACATTCCGAGAGAAAAACCAAGAGCCACTCCAGAAAGAAGATCGTTATCTAGCTCAATTCCTTCTGCTAACACTAACATTGTTACTACTTGTGCTGTTTTTACTAAACCCAGTAAGCCAAGCTTGTCTGGTTCGTAAAATTAACTTTTCTCTTGCAGGAAGAAGTGAAGTGCAGTCCCTGGTACATAGACGCGTGCGTCTGGACACTTGACAGGAATATGGACTGCGTGTTTACTTCACTTCAGCAACATGTCGGGAGAACGTGTCCTTCGGCAATAAGTCAGCAGTGTGAGATTATTTGGAATTGGAAAGGTACGTATTTCTTGATAGTATTGATATTGAGAATGTTAAATCTGGTAGACAATCTGAAATACGATTTGCTTAGTGTCTCTCAGTTATGCCAAAATCATAAGAATAAAAGTCACCTTTACTCTGACGGTTGTGTTGTCAAGTGCATCAAAACTAAGCAGGTGATACTCAGAGGCATATGCAGAACGGTGTAGTGGAAAGAAAGAATAGAACGGTGTAGTGGAAAGAAAGAATAGAACGCTTGAAGACATGACCAGAACGCTACTCATATCTAGTGGTCTGCCTAAGAACTTCTGGGAGGAAGCGCTGAACGCCTCATGCTATGTTCTGAATAGAGTCTATCTGCGTAAAGGACTAGAAAAGACCCCATATGAGTTGCTGAGAGGAAGGAAACCGAACGTGTCCCATCTAAGGGTTTTCGGATGTAAGGTATACATCCACAACAACGGGAAAGACAATCTGGGAAAGTTCGATCCAAGGAGTGATGAAGGTACATTTGTAGGATACTCTTCTCACAGTCGAGCTTACAAAGTGTACAATCTGCGTCTAAGAAAGGTAGAAGAAAGTATTCACGTTGTCTTCGATGAGGAAGTCATGGGAGGCAGTATGATTAAGGACGGAGATCACACTCCATTGGAATTCGAGGATGACTTCAGACTTGCTGCAGGGGATCCTGAGATAGGCCTTAATGAAGAACTAGCAGAACCTGAGAATCAGCCAGAGGATCCGGCCACAGTCGCAGGGGGAACACCAGTTGAGAACCAGGAGCAGATTGAGCAGGAAGGTGTCCCTGACGATGAACATGTCCCCACTGATGCAGTAGAAGAAGAACTTCCCAACGATCCTCAACTAGAAGTAATTCCCAGAAGAAGTCTTAGAACTAGAACACCCTCAACCCGTCTAGAGGATTATGAGGTGTTCTGGGCAAAGGACGAGTCCCCAACCGATGATAACAGGGCTTCTGAACTCTCACCTTTATTAAATGAAGTAGATCACTTTTGTGCATTTAATGCTTTTGTTTCCCTTGCAGAGCCAAAGAAGGTTTCAGATGCGCTCAAGGACCCACAATGGGTCAATGCTATGCAAGAGGAACTTCATCAGTTCGAGAGGAATAAGGTGTGGAGGCTCGTACCTCGTCCGGAGGGTCGGAAGATCATAGGAACAAAGTGGGTGTTCCGTAACAAGCTGGACGATCAGGGAAACGTGGTGAGAAACAAAGCCAGGCTAGTGGTCAAAGGGTACAACCAACAAGAAGGAATCGACTATGACGAGACCTTTGCCCCCGTAGCCAGGTTAGAAGCAATCAGACTGTTAATAGCTTATTCCACTCACCATAATTTCAGGGTACAACAAATGGATGTAAAGACGGCATTCCTCAATGGAGTCCTGAAGGAAGAAGTATATGTTGAGCAGACTCCCGGCTTTGAGGACCCGTCCAAACCTGACCATGTGTTTGTGTTGGATAAAGCCCTATATGGATTGAAGCAGGCACCCCGTGCCTGGTACGAGAGGCTTTCCCAGTTTCTCATGTCACATGGCTACGTAAGAGGTTTGGTAGATCAAACTTTGTTTTTACTCAGGGAAGGAAAGCATGTTTTAGTAGTTCAGATTTATGTTGATGATATTATCTTTGGTTCTACTAATGATGCTCTAGTTAAGAAGTTTACAGATCTAATGTCCAGCGAATTCGAGATGAGTATGATGGGTGAACTGAAGTTCTTTTCTAGGACTTCAGGTTTCACAAGAAAAGAATGGTACTCGAATTCATCAGCAAAAATACCTCAGGGAAATGATCAAGAAGTTCGGACTGGAGTCGGCCAAGCCCATGGCGACCCCCATCTCTCCGAACGAGTCCTTAGGAAAGGACGAGTCCTCACCAGAAGTAGATCAGACTCTCTACAGAGGGATGATCGGGTCTCTTCTGTACATAACTGCTAGTAGACCTGATATTATGTTTAGTGTATGTCTTTGTGCTCGATTTCAGGCAAACCCCCGTGAGACACATCTGAAAGCAGTTAAGAGGATCTTGAAGTATTTGAAGGGAACTGAGGATCTTCCCTGTGGTATCCCAAAGGAGGTAGTCTTGACTTAGTTGGTTATACTGACGCTGATTTTGCAGGTAATAAAGTTGATAGAAAGTCTACCTCTGGCATGGCTCAATTTCTGGGTTCTAGTCTTGTTTCTTGGGGATCAAAGAAACAGAATGCGGTGTCCCTGTCCACTGCCGAAGCCGAGTACATTGCAGCAGCTGCGTGCTGTACTCAGCTCATATGGTTGAAACAACAATTGCGCGACTACGGTATTTCTGTATCTCAAATGCCAATTTATTGTGATAATACCAGTGCAATTAATATTTCTAAGAACCCTGTTCAACATTCACGTACTAAGCATGTAGAGATAAAATATCATTTCTTGCGTGATTCTGTTGAAAAGAAAATAATAACCATGGAGTTTTGTAGAACAGAAGAACAAATTGCTGACATTTTTACTAAGGCACTGAATCGTGAACCCTTCGAGAGGCTACGGATGGAGCTAGGTATGGTCTCCTTCTCTAATTAATTGCCTATCCGTACTGAACTCGATGACTGGCTATGAATTGAGTGGTGTAATATGCAAGGTCAGTCGTTCATGATGTAAAATGTTTCTGTTTATTCTGTTCATTGTGTGTGCCTGAGGACGTGTACCATGTTGAGTACTGGAACCATAGATACTAACGATTAATTGTTAAAGGCATATTGAGCATTTTCTTCGCAGCCCAAAGAACCCCTTCGGATATGTAGTACCCACATTACAAGCCTAATATGATGAAGGGAGTTCACAGCCAACCTTAGCCAACTCATAGTCATGCTACTCCTATGAGCCCTTTGATCAATTATTTCTGGAGTAGTCCCTATGAGGTACAATAAAATTTTCTGATATATATGTTGTGTGTCTGCTTTTTCGTGTGTGTTGCTTTTATTTTTACCATTTGGGTACCCGTCCGCAACACACCACCCCCTTGAAAGAATCAGAATTCTGCTAAGTATTTTGGCGGGAAAATTGGGACGTTTTTGGCGTGAATCTCAGATTGGGCATAGAGAATGGTATGCGCAGATAGGACGAGATCAGTGATATGTCGATCATCAGTATTCAATGCAAGAAAGCCATGATAGAGGTAATTGTTTGGAAACCCGTTGCTATTCTTGAAGAAGAAGTTTGACAATTTTTGGTACTATTCGGGGGACATGGTTAGAAGAAGATAAAAAAAAAAAAAAAAAAAAACTTCTTCAACCAGGAACCCGAATTGTCAAGTGTCACATGTAACATCAAGGATCAGAGAAACATGGCTACTTTATTGTCAATCATAGAACGGCTATTGGAAACACATGGAATGTGTGTGCCGAGGGGAAAAGGTCTGCTGCACAAGGACACTGGACGAGGCCACCATCAGTAAGATGAGCCTCAAGTATGCTCCGGACCAAGGATGGGTCCGTGATCAGGCAGAGTCGTCCGTCGCTGCAGAAGCTGCCATGGATAAGTTCCTGTCCGCTGTTAAGGACGGGTTCATGAACTGACAGAGAGGGTGGAAGAAATGGAACGCAATGAGAGACATCTGTCAAAGGGTGACAGAGAGCTCAGACCACCAGGCAGCGCAGCTTGCAAACATTGGCGTTTGGTCCGCCACTGGTTCGCGACAAGGACGCTTCCAGTGCTCCCTCAGATGCTTAGCAGATCTGATTCAGCCCCTCCTTGAAAACCCTACCACATCAATCCCATTTTTTGTGTTTTCTTGTTCTGCTCTCTGTGCTTTTAATTTTCAATCGTTATATGTCTGTCTCCTGTGCTTGCGTGCCACTTCGTTTGGCACGCCTTTGAATTGAATAAATGGGATGTGTTTTGCTTATGTGCTTTGCTTTGTTTATTACTCACATTCTTTTTGATGATGCCAAAAGGGGGAAGGTAGACAGGAAAAGCATTAACTGAGGGGGAACTTGTACTTAGTGACTGACGGTGTCACTGAGGGGGAACAGATTCAAGCTTTAGCGAATCTGTTCACAATGGGTTATTGATGTTCGTATTAATATTGCTGGGTTATTAATACTGTGGGGATATATTGTTGGGATAGGAGTTAGTATAACTCTGACTTTTGGGATGCATGTTTAGTTTAGGAATTTATTCTTATAACTGAAACATGCATATGCTGCCTATGCTTACACTTCTGTTTACATTGTGAACTTTTCCTGTCTAACGAAGAAGTGTTTGTCAACATCAAAAAGGGGGAATTTGTTGGGGACGTGTTCCCTAACACGTTCTCAGTTTTGATGTTGAAAACACTTAGCTAACATTCCATGACAATGCAGGATTAGGAAATATGCAGATTTGGAAATAAAACAGATTTGGTAAAAATCGTCTGTGGACGGGTCCGCAGACTGCACGAGGGCGTGCTGACGTGGCAGCAGATATTTCAGAAATATTCTGATATTCAATAAGTTTTTAGAATATTTTGTATTTTAGAAATCTTATTGTTTAGAAGATATTTTTGATAATGATCACCTAACTAACCGATTTCTAAATATAATATTTGAAGATATTATATTTAGATAAGGTTACTTAAATATAATATGTGATAATATTATATTGCCCTAACTGAATTTTAAATATAATATTTATATTATATTTAATATTAAGTTGCCCTAACTGATTTTTAAAAGATATTATATTTACTAATGTTACTATTATCTTTCTTATGGCAGGGAGAGATTTTAGGAAGCAAGGGCTAGGGTTTTGGTGATCATATAAATAGGACTTCAATGCTTTCAATCAAGACAAGTCGGTCGAGTAAGAAAGAGCAAACAAAGTCGTGAGTATCGTTGATTGTTCGAGGCTATATTTCGCTCAAGGGTAGGCGAGTGGTGGACTCCGTATAGCTAGTATACAACAGGATATTGGTAGGACAAATCTGAGTTGATTTGAGTTGCTAGACGTAGGTTGTTACAACTGAGTTCCGGGCAGACTTTGGGAGTTGTTGGCTGTACTAGGTGTAGACAATTGTACTAGGTAAGAACAAAAGTAATCAATAAAGAATTGTCTGAGAAATCCTTTCCGGTCGACTCCGAGAAAGGTAGTGGTTTTCACCTGTTAGCACTGAGGTGCGGGTTTCCACTATACATCATCGAGTACGCGTACCTACTGTTCACTTTATTATTATTGTTTATTATTTCCGCTGTGCAACTTGATCTTGAGGACACGTTCACACTAGAGGACGTGTTCACAAGTGTCGAGAAGTGAACCAAGCTAACCGTAACGATCCAACAGCACCAATACAAAGCTTGATCACTAGTGCACACTTAAGATCTGAGAAAATCGCTTTCCATCACTATGAAGCACAATTGCACCATAATCTTAGAAATCAAATTATCAACACTGTATGGGTAAGTATCTTAAAAGAAGTGTTAATACAGACAATCAGTGCCAACATAAATTAATCTGTTGGAAAAAAAGGTTGATGCAAAAGCAAAATCAACAAATGAATCTTATTCCAACTCGCAGATCTGCACGATATTGTAGCCATAGGGTCAATAAATTAGCCATGAGAATGCAAGGTAAGCAAAATAGTAGAAACATTAGCACAATCATTAAGATTAATCCTTTCATGTAAGTTGTAACTTCACATTCACGACATCATATGCTTACATTTTTGTTTGCGTCAGACAAAATTACAAACTTGATCAAACCAAATCCATAATGGGAGATAGTTACATAATGATATCTGCAAAATGATAGCTAAATAACGATGATGCAGTTTGCGCAACTCAGTTTATAATCTTGATGTAAATAAAAATCCGGCCTTTGCTCAACAAAAGATTTCAGTAAAAAGAAAGTCATACCCAAAATGTCATTTTTGAGATCAATAAACAATACTATAAGTCTATAAGCAAACAACCATAAATTTAATTCATTAATAGAAGAAGTAGAATTCAGTAACAAAAACTAAAAAACATAGTAATGAACAATTGAGCTGCATGAATTGCAAAAAGAGATATTGGCTCTAACTTGTCAGCAGAATCAAGTAGCAGTAGCTTCTGTGCCATATTTCCTGGTTGTCTGACCAAACATTTCTGAGTAAACTGCAAGTTTCAAAATGAAATTAAAAAACACTAATTGCCCACAATTCATTTGTGCTTTTTCAAAATAAGCAGTGTTAAATTGGCAGTGTTTATAGCATATTATATGCCTCCCTTAGCATAAAACCTTCCTAGAAACAAAATTTAGTTACTTAGATGCAAACAAAATGAAAAGGCATCTGTTCAATCAAGTAGTGATATACTAAATAAATATATTCTTGCGCAACATTGCTCAGGACAACAAGGGTTCTGTTCGGTCAAGTAGAATCATGTAACTTAGAAACAATACCATTGTACTAAGAACAAATGAACAATATAATAAACATAGAACCTTAAATCGTTAATACTAGCAAGAAATACTTAACAATCATCATAAATAAATTTTAACACTAAATCAAAATAACATAATCCAACCACACAAAGATAACCATCAAGAACCACATTAACATCAGGATCAAACATGAAATCAGAACCCTAGTCTGCCTGAATACCCTCTTGGGCCACTTCAGACTTGAAGAACGAATTCACATTCTCCAAAAACAAAAAAGAAAAGCTGGGATATTGATTTCTTGTAATCAAGCATGTTACTCCCTCTGTCCCAGTGAGTTTGTCCAAAAATACCATTTGCACACAAATTAAGATAGAAAGAAGGTATAAAATGTGTGGTTGAGAATAAATGAATAATAAGTAAATGAGTGAAAAAGTAGAATGTGTGGTGAAGAATAAAGGAAAGTGGACAAACATTAGGGGACGCTAAAAAGGAAAGTGGACAAACTTAGTGGGACAGAGGGAGTACTTAATTAAAGAGTTTCTGATAATCGAGTTTCGCATAAATAATGTCACAAAATCACACCAATAGAATCAAGGACAACAATACCTCATAAGGTGTTGTAATCAGCTAGCATACATCTTACATCAATAAACGAAAAGTCAATAGTTGATCGACTTTGAAGAAAAGAAACCCTAGAGGTATGAATGAAGACGGGACTGAAGATATGATTCCTTATAACTTAAGGGGTCCATTCGTAATTCTCTTAAACTCATGTCGTTGACTTAAACCTTTGCACGTGACATTTTTGTAATAGTAAACGTTAAATATAAGATTTAATTAAAAGTTCAGAATAACGTTTATCATGAAATAAAATACAATAATTCTAGTTTGTAATCACGTGACAAAATCGTATATACCCCCAAACTAATTAAAAAACAGAAATAAACAGAACAGAACAGAATAAAAACAGAACGAAACAGAACAAAAACATAACAAGGATAACAAAACATAGCAGAGACCAGAGAAAGTGTAGACCTTTACGACACAAAACAGCAATTAACATAGGCCGGCGGCGTTTCATACTCAAATAAGGAAGCGCATTTAAGTTCGACGCTGGGATTTGTTACGCCAGAATAAGATCCTTAATTAAGGTTATGTAAGGCTGTCATACAGTTATTACTATCTCTTCTTCCCCAGTTGTATACAGCTTATAAATTCATATTTATTATTTTGAATTTGGTAATTACTTTCCTATTTAATTCTCAGAGCAATTAATCTCCTCAATTCGATTTTCCACATCAAAACTTTAAAGCTTTGTTTCTGTGTGCTCTGTTTTTGTCTTTTCTCATCGAAATGTCGCAACAGATGCAGCAAACGGAGGACACCATCGTCCCCACCACCGTCAACGGAACGGTAAACGACAACAATGAGGAAGAAGACCACTCCTCCACCATCAAGAGCTTCTTTTGGCACGGTGGATCCGCCTGGGATGCTTGGTTCAGCTGCGCTTCTAATCAAGTATGAATCACTTCCTCTTTTTCCAAGTCCTCTGTTTTTCAACTACTAATTTTAATCTCACATTCTCGCTCTGTTTTTTGTTGTTCTCAGGTTGCGCAGGTTCTGCTGACGCTGCCATACTCATTCTCTCAATTAGGGTTCATATCTGGGATTGTGTTTCAGATCTTCTACGGTCTGATGGGTAGCTGGACTGCTTATCTCATCAGCGTTTTGTACGTTGAGTACAGAAGCCGTAAAGAGAAGGAGAATGTCAGCTTCAAAAACCATGTTATCCAGGTACATTGTCGTAACATGCTCCAAAAGCGCGATAACATGTCACAGACTGCATTAAGTTATCGTATACTACTAATGCAAAAAATTTAGCCATTTAGGCGCATTCTATTGCACTGAATTAAACATAAACAATATTGTCTGATTTTCGACATTTTTTTGTATTCAGTGGTTTGAGGTTCTTGATGGTCTGTTGGGTTCTAAATGGAAAATAGTTGGCCTTGCTTTCAACTGCATTTTTCTCATCTTTGGATCGGTTATACAGCTCATCGGTTGTGCCAGGTATTTTCGATCGAGCAAACTTCTTTTAATCGTTGGATTCTGAGTATGAATGTTTATGTAATTGTTTGATTGCAGTAACATTTACTACATCAATGATCATTTGGACAAGGACATGGACGTACATTTTCGGTGCATGCTGTGCCCTCACTGTATTCATCCCATCCTTCCACAACTACAGAATCTGGTCTTTTCTAGGTCTCGGCATGACTACTTACACTGCCTGGTACATGACTATTGCATCACTAGTTCACGGCCAGGTTCGTGTTTTTTTCATAGGTTGATCGAGTTTTTCATTTTGTAGTTTCTTTGTTTTTGAGGTTTGAGTTGAGTTGGTTGGTTGGAACTACAGGTTGAAGGTGTTACTCATCAAGGTCCCAAGAAACTGGTGCTATACTTCACCGGAGCTACGAATATTCTGTACACCTTCGGCGGACACGCCGTAACTGTGTAAGAAGCCTTATTCAGTACTTTGATTGGATGAGGCACTAAATCGGACACAGTTTTGATTCATTTTTATGTTTGATTGTGAACTACAGTGAGATAATGCACGCAATGTGGAAGCCTAGGAAATTCAAATACATTTACTTCCTTGCCACACTCTATGTTTTCACTCTCACACTCCCTTCCGCTATTTCCGTGTACTGGGCTTTCGGAGATCAGCTCCTCAACAACTCCAATGCCTTCTCCCTTCTACCCAGGAGCGGGTGGCGCGATGCTGCCGTGATTCTCATGCTCATCCACCAGTTTACTACGTTTGGTTTTGCTTGCACGCCTCTTTACTTTGTATGGGAGAAAGCGATTGGAATGCACGAAACAAAAAGCATCTGCTTGAGAGCATTGGCCAGACTACCTGTTGTGATCCCAATCTGGTTTTTAGCTATTATATTCCCATTCTTCGGACCCATCAACTCAGCTGTTGGTGCACTTCTTGTCAGCTTCACTGTTTATATCATCCCAGCACTTGCACACATGTTCACTTACAAGAGTGCATCTGCAAGACAGGTATTTTCACACCCAACTCAATCCCTTATTACAAAATCATCGCGTCGTCGAATGTTCGTGTGGTTTCTAACACTGAAATGTTACAGAATGCTGCAGAGAAGCCACCAAGATTCATAAGTAGCTGGACAGCCATGTATGTGGTTAACGTGTTTGTAGTGATATGGGTATTGATCGTAGGATTTGGGTTTGGTGGTTGGGCTAGTGTGACCAACTTTGTCCGCCAAATCGACTCATTCGGACTATTTGCCAAGTGCTATCAGTGCAAGCCTGCTGCACCTGTTCAACATCACTAGAGTTGGAAATGTGTGAGATCAATGGAAATATCGTGAGGGACAGCAGTGTGGACTGTGTATCATGTTTATTTGATGATGTGTGATCTACTTATTTTTCTACTAATTTATTATTAATATTATCAAAATGGTTTATTGAATTTATTATTTGCCAACCTGACTAGTAGGTCACCACCCCTTCTTCTTACTAACATTTAATTTAAACTCGCTTTTTCATATTTACTTTATTTCATAATTATTTATTACTTATTTGAATAACTTATGAAAGAAATAATATAAAAAAAAAGTAACGATAATATATTTTTAATCAATGTGCATATAAACTAGTAAATTATAACTTGCAATGACGAATAGGGTTGCAAACGAACCGATACACTCGCAAGCTACTTGTGAACAAGTTCGGTCAAAGCTCGTTCGTTTATAAACGAGTCAATCTTGAACAAATTATAATACTCGTTTAATAAACAAGCCGAGCCTGAACAATTTGGTACTCGACTCGTATAAGTTCGTTAACAACTCGAGTGACGCTCGATTAGTACTCGATTTATACTTGATTATTACTCGATTAATACGCGACCAAAATTAAAATATAATGAAAAATTCTAATTTAAAACTCAATTAAATTGTACTACATGACTTACGTAATAGCATTTTATTTTACGTACATAGTAAACAAGCTTCTAAACGAGTAGCTTGAATAAATGCTTGTTTTTTGCTGAAGCTCGATTAGTATTCGAGCCGAGCTCGAGTATATGAATTTACTAACGAGCCGAGCTTGATCGGGTATTCTTTCAGATCGACGAGTTCGAGCCGAGCTTGAACAATGAATAATATTCTCGAGCCGAGCTCGAGAAGCATGAACTCGGTTCGACTCATTTGCAGCCCTAATGACGAACCTGTGAATTGGATTTTAAAAAGTACGAGGAGCGCATAAAAAACTGTTACTTTGAACAATTTTTTAAAATGTGATGTTAGAGTTAGGATTTAATGAATGATTAATTATATATGACCATCCGCATAATAGGTCATATTTCACTCCACCACCCTCATATTATAATATTATAACGTTTGCCGTTACCAAACAATCATTCTTATATTGATATAAGCATTGTTATAAGTGTGTTTTTTACAACGCTTAAAGTAAAAACGTTGTTAAATGTACAATTGAATTACTACTTTTTAGAAATACTATAGTGCTTAACTATTTACGCGAATGGAGACCTTGAACACAGAAAAATTTAATCCAAGCGTAATGTAAACGAGGTATTTCGCCTCAGTACGAACAAATGAACTGAAAAGTAAAGTGCGACCATAAAGGCTATCGTCCGAGACAGGTACACTCGATCCCTTCTGACAAGTGACAAATCATCGTGTAGTCAAATGCTCGTGTGGTTTCTAACTAAGTGTACTCAAATTCAAATGTTATAGAATGCTGCAGAGAAGCCACCAAGATTCATAAGTAGCTGGACAGCCATGTATGTGGTTAACATGTTTGTATTAATAAAGCCCTGGTTTTAAACATTTCTAGGCCTGATCGAGCAAAATAATTTTAGGCTTTTTTTGCATCATTAAAAATTATATTGTTTAAAGTTTATTTATATCTCCTTATATTTATTTTTATTATGAAATAATAATTGAGCTTAGTTTTATATGTGCAAAGTTAAGACTAGAAAAAAAAAATCAAAATAGAAAACCAATTTTTAATTGAAAAAAGTAAACATTATCCAAGCTCAAATTTATTAGCTAAAAAAATAGTTTTAGGGCCAATTTTTTCAATTACAATTCTATTATATAAAGGAATTTTCGTCAAATTATCATTTAAGACATTACAAAGTTAAAACTTTTACAAAGATGTAAGACGATCTGAATGTGGGCCTTATGCATAAATAGAAGAAGCCAACATCTTGATTTTTACAAAAATTACCAGCAGAGTGTCCATAATAAAACATGGACTACAACCAATCAGCACATTGTCATGCTGCCTCAAAATTAAACGTTATAGTCCACATTTGAGATTGGGCCCTGTGCACAAGCACAACAAACCAACTCATAGGGCCGGGCCTGATTGATATGGGTATTGATTGTAGGATTCGGGTTCGGTGGTTGGGCCTGTGTGACCAACTTTGTCCGCAGAGTTTTTCGGATTGTTAAAACTAGAGTTTGAATGTGTGCATCGCATTATTTGTTTAATAACCAAATTAATATAAATACCTAGACATTTGTAATATAATTAAGATGTGTTATTACCAGTCTTGCGTTGTATATACGTGGGTCCTGGTAAATTTCTCTCTTTAATTTGTTTAAACAACCACCTATACACAAGTGACACAACTAACTTATGCTTTGGATTTGAAAGAAGGCGCAGTTATCTTTAATCTGTCCCATTAAGTTTGTCCATTTTCCTTTTTTAGCGTCCTCTAGCCCATCACTCCGCTAGCCGATGGCATACAGTTGGCTTTGGCGCAGGGACCAGGCTTCAACTATACCCACAATATCCATCCACTTCAACAAAATATGGTCAGACACAGTTATTAATATATTAGGCTTAATATAATTGTTTGCATCATCATAAGTAAATCTAGTATGTTAATGACCAATTGAACTAACCCTCTTACTAAAATCTATCTTACTAACTACTAAACTCATTAATTAAAAAGATTAAAATTATAAGATTAAAATAAACAGTTTATAATGAAAAATATTAGCTTAATATTTATTTTACCGGTAGGAAACTATAGTTCGATTCCAATCCAAATTGAACTATTTAAATGGTGCATGCGTTGGCAGCGAGATCGAGACACAGAAAAGAGGGTTGAGTTGTACATACTATTAATAATTAAATGGTGCATGCGTTCCACGTGTGACCTCAGCTACATAAACTAGTCTAAATGTCATCTAGTTTTGCACTTACCGATGCATGTATATTCAGGCTTTATAAGTACGTAGTTCGTAAGTATATGTAGAAAACTAGCTAGTTAAATTCGATGAACTGCTACCATTTTGGAGTTGTGAAAAAACAACTCAATTTTCAAACCAAACCAAGAAGCAGACTTGAAGTAGAAACCTTGTTAAATAGTTATAGCTAATGACTTTTGAAACACATAATGCCAGGAGCACGCGTACACGTAAATCCGAAATTAGCATTCCATTCCTCATCATAAAACATTTTTATTTGTCTTACAGGTTTAATTTTGTAACACTGGTGACTGGTCCCCCCACACACACGTAAAATATTATCTGTCTCTGCACATTTTTGACAATTCTCTTTTTAGAGTCTAGTCATTCTCAGAGACGTGTTAGAGCGGATACACGCATGTTACTGCGACTCATGTTGAAAATTGAAATAGATACCATTCCAAGGTCAACTTCTAACCTTTTTATGTTTTTTAAAAGATTGATTTTGTGGACTGGTCCCACCCACCTCCTGCACACCTAGTTACTATTTTACTATGTCAGTGCCCATTTCTGACATACACAAATATCTTTTAAAGTCTGTCTAGTCTCTCTGGATCTTTCTCTTTCTGAGAGACATGTTTTTTTTCTAGGTGACATGTATTTTTCTGAGAGACATAGAGATAATATGCTTATAATAAAATAAATACATACAGTACTTATTATCAAAAAAAACATATAAAACAAAAATAGTTTTATTGAATTGAAGGTCACTTCATCATGTGGGACCAACAGTAATACAAATATATATCACCTCAATCACTTTATTAATAATTTAATAGGTAACATTTTCCTACCAAGCATATTTAATTAGGAATATAATATCCGAAAAATTCGCTTATGTATTTTTGGCGATTCTTTTGCTCCCATATCTCATAACACTGGACTTCTGTGATTTAGCTTTTGAGACTAATCTCCTCACCTACAAAATTAATTAAATGTTAATCTATTAATTTCATACAAAATTTTAAGTTATGTAAAAATTATAGAATTACCCGTAGATATTGATCCTTGAATGTCCTATGACGTAAATCGTACGTCTCACTGTTAAAAAAATACAGTCAAAACTCAAAAGTGGAATTATTTATTATTAAATATTTAAACTTACGTATCATTCATCCATGCGGCGCTATAAGCATCGCTTAAGCAAGTCTTTACTACGCTGCTGTAGTAGCATGCATAACACTTCTCCCCTGCAGCAGCTGATGTTGTGGCATAGATGTTGAGTCCACCGAGTATTCCACCTTTAAACATGCTTCCCGAGTGGCAGCCTTCGGCATAAACCACCATGTGTTTAAACACTTTTGACACGTGCATGTGTTTAAACACATTTCTAAGCCCACGACGTGTCAATTGGTCGTCCTCCTCAGGCATGTCTTAAATAAAAAAAAGTTTATAAAAAGTTATAAAAAAGTTTAAAAAATGCAACTAAGCCTTACCGAGACTATTCTCGACGCCATGTCCTGTGAAATAGATAAATATGTGATCTTCGGGTCCTCCCTTAACCACTTTAAAAGATCCACCTGATAGCCCAATTCTATTCCCACGTAAAACATTGTAAACATTTTTTGAGTTCACATCTCTTCCGGTATAATCCTAAAACATTAAAAACTGTGTCAACATTTTGTTTAATAATAATGTAATCAGAATTTTAATCAAAATAATAATATAACTTGACCTTTGGCACTCCAGCGTATACGTTGGGTCCACCCTCCTGACTTATGAGGACTCCTGGATTTGGATTTGATTCATTATAAGCTATGTCATCATACATGAAAACAATAATGTTTTCATCTTTTAGCCCTCCTTTTTTCAATATATGATACGCTCGACATACGTTTGCCTATAAAAAACAAAAGTGTTAATCGACAATTTATATATGTTCAGCGGAGAACATGCATTGATTGATGTTAACTAGAAAGCACCTGATGCCTGTAGTTGTTGTAACCCCTCGAGCCTGCCACCAGCACTGCCCATTTTGTCGCGGAGAGGGAGCAGTTGATCGTTAACGCAAATGCTACCAAAATGCAAACAATGATGATCCCGGTTTTCATTTTGTAATTTGAGTTCTTGGTAACATCCATTGCATGCATGCATGCGTTTATATAGCTATTCAAATTCTACATACACACTTTTGATTGATGACATGTTAACTAATTTACCTTATTCTGAAACTAGCTAGCTAGTCATTCTTTGATCGCCAATAACTAAACACTCCCTTATTGTAGTATAAAGCGCGTCTACTGCTGGTAACATTTTCACGTGTTCATACGTATGTGACTATTAAAAACAAGAAAACCAAAACATGCGTGGTGTTGAAAAACTCTTCATCCACACTCTTGATTGATGATGATATGTAACCTAATCAACACGACAATATATTCCAGCTATGCTTTAGTGTTCAGGCTTAATAACAAAGTTTAGTTGTTTTTCCAAGTCTATACTAATATGGGACGTGAGGACAAACACACTCGAGGTTGGAACTCTTAGTTGTAATACTATGCATCACAGGTATAAAACTTGTGACTTTAATGACCACATTTTCTGTTTTTACTGATTGGCAGCAACAACACATCACTACTACTTTTACTAGCTAGCTAGGGACTTCCATTTAATACGTATGTAAACTCTGTTAAATAACAAAACAAACCTAGCTTATCGTAGAATATTGAAGCGCATATCGAACATGTTGCCAACATCTAAAATGTATGTGTCTATTAAAAATAACAAAACAAAAAATATGGTGTTGAAAAAATGGGTCACTCCCACCCACTGGTCTTGAAAAAATAGGGAACTAAATAAATATATCAAAAATGTATAAAAATGAACCAACGATTGGTTGGGCCGAACTGTCCGCCCAAATGGAGACAAGCATAAAATCGTCTAAAATTGAAATTGGGCCGATCGGTTGGTTCCCTAATGTCAAAAGCTACTAGGAAAGCTATGCATGGCTCAAAATAACGATCGCTTTTATGAAAAAAGGAAGCATTTGTATAGTGACAAGCCATTATAATCATCACTATAAACACAATTGTAAATCTGCTTTGGAAGCCCATTTTTGTTGTCATCAAATCTCTTATTGTAAAAATATTGTGAAAGTGAGACATATTTATATGCAAGGAATGTGTAATATATTGCACATGAATCTTATGTTTTACATCTTTTACGTCTACAAAGGAAAGGTTCACTCATTTTTCTCGTTTTGTTAATTATGTTCCATTTTCCAAATAGTTGTAATATGTTTTAAATTAATTCGTCTACCAATATGATGTTACCATTTTTGAATTTTTTTTTGAATTTCAAAATTTTACGGTGCAATAACTTGCATCACTTTACTACTGTATAAAACTATTTAAAATTCATGCACTTTGATTAACATGAAATGATTGTGTGACACGAACGGAGAAAGTTGAAAATATGGAGAGTTGGATGCTGTCGGGCTTGATGCTCAAAGTTGTCGGGCTTGATGCGCAAAAAATATCCATTTGCTAATGACAACCCAAGGCTTAGAAGAACAGTAGATAAATTAATTACTGCATATTCCGGAAATGAGTAAATCATTTGTTGACTTTAGCGTGGAACTATTCATTGCAATTTTAAATGATAAAGATATTATCTGTTAAAATTCTGAAAATAAGACTAAAAGCATATCTGATTATTTTACTTTGTTATACAGTTTGCTTTCAAATTTAGAAAATCAATTGTTTAATATTATATGATAATTAATTTGTAAGAAAAAATACAAATATGAATTTGGATCCGCTACAACTTGTAGCGTTTTACGGTCATTTTAATTATTTACAATGAATTGAAATGATAGTTTTAGTTTCGTTGTTGATAAAACTACATCATAATTATTATTATTTAATTTAAAAATTGATTAACCTGTAGTAAAACGAGTTAGTTTGGGTTAAAATTAAACATAAGGATTTGGACGTGTCACGTGCATTTTTGAATTAATTGATTTGGTGGACCCGGACACATGCATTTTTATTCACTACTCAGGCCCACATTCTGTAATTGTTTTTGACTCTGGTCCTACATGATTGTCAGTGTTAACTCACTTTTTATAGTTGGACTTTTGGAGCAATTTTCTACGGACTATCATCATAAAATGATTATATATTTGAATAATAATAATAATGAACACAAATGATAGGATTTAAATAAAAATATTAATGCAACAAAAACAACAGTAAAAGATGAAAAACTTAAGAAATGGGCCATTTAATCGAACCACTAATTTTTTTATCTGACTTTTTTATGATATAAATATTAATTCCGGACATAAATCATCACTCACTGCAATTATTCGGTTTTTATTTTTATTTTTAATCTCTACTTTCATCTCTTCCTCTTTACACAAATCTCATAAGCTGCAGTTTTCATCCGCGTTCCTCGAATACCCATACGACACATATTAGCCATTGTGCGATCGTATCTTCTCGCATACATTGAACCTTTGCAATAAGTATTATAATGCCTCAACATTTTATAATAGCAATCGTCACCTGGGATATATTTAATATCAAATAATGCTGTCAAAATTCTTCCAGGCCCGACTAAATAATCAATTATTTTCTTCATATCTTGATCTACTTTTAAATTAAATAGTCAAGAGATGGGCATCTATTCCGAAAATGAGTAAACCATTTTTTGACTTTAGCGTGGAACTATTCATTGCAATTTTAAATGATAAAGAAATTATCTGTTAAAATTCTGAAAATGAGACTAAAAGCATATCTGATTATTTTACTTTGTTATACTGTTTGCTTTCAAATTTAGGAAATCAATTTTTTAATATTATATGATAATTAATTTGTAAGAAAAATTACAAATATGAATTTGGATCCGCTACAACTTGTAGCGTTTTACGGTCATTTTAATCATTTACAATGAATTGAAATGATAGTTTTAATTTCGTTGTTGATAATATTAAATCGTTTTATTATTATTTAAAATTTAAAAATTGATAAACCTGTAGTAAAACGAGTTAGTTTGGGTTAAAATTAAACATAATTTTAGTCTTCAATAATTTTGAACAGCATCATTTAGGCTTTTGGCTGCAAGTTGTTGCAAAAGAATGGGATCCCAATCCTTACAAGTATACCATATGTCTAATTATTAATAATTAAAAGAGTAAGGTTCTAGGAGGACACATAAATATATGTGAGACGGTGAGACATGATCTCAACCGTTGATTACTAAATATCCAACGGATGAGATTTGATTAAAAAAGTAACCGTCACTCTCAACCGCTAGGGTTTTTTGCAAATCCAACCGCCCATTATATAAAAACCAACTTTAATCTCAACCGTATATTAATCTAATCTAACGGTTGAGATTTCGTCCTTCCGTCTCACAAATACTTAATGTCCTTCTAGAACTTAACCCATAATTAAAATATTAATTAAAATTAAATTAAATCTAACCCTAAAATTATATGAATGACTAGTGTTGATTAGTTTATACTTTGTATCACATATATGACTTTATATTTGATCTCTCCCGAAACAAGAAGAGAAGTAATTAGATAATAAGTAACTCACAAATATAAACTATTAAGAGATCCAAGCCATTGATACCGATAACCCAACGAACACTAATTGAAGTCGAAATGCAAATTCACATTCACAAACTAAAAATGATTGAATTAGCATTTCAATATTTTTTACAAAAATAGTCCTATTATTTATGCATGAAAAGCAAAACTTGAACATTCTTAGAAAAATATGGTTCACATTTTGATGACTCATGGTTCATAAACCACACAATGATATGTATTGAACTGACTTTTTTGGATAGTTAAAACTAGAGTTTGAGTGTGTGCATTGCATTATTTGTTTAATAACCAAATATAAATACATAGACATTTGTAAAATAATGAAGAGGTGGGTCAGGGTAAATAGCTTCTCCCTCTGTAGTTAGTTTTAAATAATCACCTATACACAAGTAACACAAATAGCTTCCATGCAACTGCTAATATTCTAATTGTCATCCGTTTAGAAGGATTATAAGTTTGTGTAGCGTCCTCCACAGAACCCTGACTTAAGTCAAGGTCCATGGGCTGATCTGCTCTCCATCAACCTTTGGGTTTTTGATCAGGTCCACCGAACCCTAATCACCTTGGTCATGGATTATATGGCCAAGAACAACTAAATATCATAAGGTCACGCCTCCTACCGGTGGATTTCTTTAAAGTACATGCGCTTACTTATGCTATTGTCAGAGAAAAACCCTAATTGTTGGAGCGGCGGAAAATGAAAGAAGGCAGTTATAATGTCGTGATATATATGAGAGCAGAACAATGTTGGATCAAGAAGCAATCAATAGCTGAAATAGAAACTCAAAAAATCGTCCATGCTGGTCCAGTCTAATCGATTTGCTCTCCTCTAGCCCGTCAATCCGCTAGCTGATGGTATACAATTACTTCAATAAAATATGGTCAAACACCAGTTACTGATATATTAGGCTTAAATATAATTGTTTGCATCATCGTCGTAAGTAAATCTAGCATGTAAATGAACCTATATTGCACTAAATCCTCTTACTAAAATCTATCGTACTAACTACTAAACCCATTAATTAAAGAATAAAACTATAAGGTTAAAATAAACAGTTTATAATGAAAAATATTAGCTTAATCTTTATTTTTCTGGCCGGAAACAATAGTTCGATTCCAATCCAAATTGAACTCAAGTGTACGTAGTGCGTAAATGTATGTAGAAAACTAGCTAGTTAAATTCGATGAACTGCTACCATTTTGGAGTTGTGAAAAAGCAACTCAATTTTCAAACCAAACCAAGAAGCAGACTTGAAGTAGAAACCTTGTTAAATAGTTATAGCTAATGACTTTTGAAACACAATGCCAGGAGCACGCGTACACGTAAATCCGAAATTAGCATTCCATTCCTCATCATAAAACATTTTTATTTGTTTTACAGGTTTAATTTTGTAACACTGGTGACTGGTCCCCCCCACACACACGTAAAATATTATCTGTCTCTGCACATTTTTGACAACTCTCTTTTTAGAGTCTAGTCATTCTCAGAGACGTGTTAAAGCGGATACACGCATGTTACTGCGACTCATGTTAAAATAGATGCCATTCCAAGGTCAACTTCTAACCTCTTTATGTTTTTTAAAGGATAGTGTTACTTGCACTTTCAAGACAAAACACCTCCCTCAAAATTCCTCTTTCTTCCAATTATACCCTCCTCTTATTTATTTACTTTTCTTTTTTCATACTTACTTATACTATAATAATTCCATTTAATTTTTAACGTAGCATATTTATAAAATTTCTGATATTTTATATTTTATTTAAATATATATTATACAAATTAGAACATAAAATTATTTAAAATCTGCGTAAATTTAAAAATGTCATACCTTTATGTATTTTGTTTATTTTAATTTATGAACTCAAATGCATGCGAATTTTACAGAATTATTTATTTTGGACCGGTGATGTGACAAATGCATGCAATTTTTTTGCAAAATCATTTACTTTTTATTTTGTACTCCCTCTGTCCATAATGTTTGTTCACTTTCCATTTTTGTCCTACTTAAGTTTGTCCACTTTCCTTTATTCTCCACCACACATTCTACTTTTTCACTTATTTAATTATTATTCATTTATTCTCAACCACAAATTTTTATACCTTCTTTCTACCTTAATAACCGTGCATTTTGTGCTTTTGGACAAACAAAATGGGACGGAGGGAGTAGTGTATGGTAGTTGTATCATTTACATGTGTGGGTGTATGAAATACATTATTGGTTTTGACTAGCGATGCAAATGCATGCAAATTTATACTCTAGAATTATTTATATTGGATCAGTGATGTGACAAATGCATGGAATTTTTTGCAAAATCATTTACTTTTTATTTTGTAGTGTATGGTAGTTGTCGCATTTATATGTGTGGATGTAATGAAATACATTATTGGTTTTGACTAGCGATGTGATAAATGCATGCAAATTTTACAGAATTATTTTATTTTGGATCAGTGATGTGACAAATGCATGCAATTTTTGCAAAATCATTTTACTTTTTATTTTGTGGTGTATGGTAGTTTGTCGCATTTATATGTGTGGGTGTATGAAGTACATTATTGGTTTTGACTAGCGATGTGACAAATGCATGCAAATTTTACAAAATTATTTATTTTGGATCAGTGATGTGACAAATGCATGCAATTTTTTGTAAAATCATTTACTTTTTATTTTACTATAAAGAGGGAAATGGGCATGAGTTCATCAAATCACTCTTACACTACTATATCTCTCTATCATGGATAATGATTATTCGGTTTCATTTTCAAATAACTGGTCCTATGGGAATGAAATTCGTAGTGAGGAAAGTATCACCAACAACCATCGGGATTACACATCAGAATTTACCACAAACAAGGTTAGTTATTATCATTATTGTATGTTTATTTAGCCGTTTAGAAAAAAATATAAGTTCTGAAGTTTTGTTATTTATGTAGATATTTGAAAATAGAGAAGATATGATAAATTGGGTGAAGAAGGTTGGTTTGGAAAATGGTATTGTAGTGGTGATTTAAAATTCTGCGAAAAAAAAGGTGGAAAGATGCTAAAGTGTATTCTTGCATGTGAAAGGGGAGGGAAGTACAAATCTCCGGCATTTTATAAAATACTACTAATAATAAATAGTTATATTAAATTATTTTTAATGTTAATTATATTTTTGTTTATTTTTTAAAGTATTTAAAAATTGAAAAAATATTTAATAATTAAAATAATATAAAAAAATTAGAATTAAAAATATTAACATTTAATATATTTAAACAATGTACAAATAAGTAAATGACTTTAGAATAATTATGATTTCAATAAAGAGTAAAATGGTAAAGTTGACATGGGTGTTTTGTCTTGAGGGGTAGAAATAACAACTCCCTTCTTAAAAGATTGATTTTGTTCACTGGTCCCACCCACCTCCCTGCATACCTAGTTACTATTTTATGTCAGCCCATTTCTGACATACACAAATCTCTTTGGGAGCTGCTCATCCTCATCGCACCACCAGGACAAAAACCCATTTGACAAAAGCGCAAAATACCTTTCATTCTAACTTAATTACACACATCCAATTAATCTTACATATTTAATTAAATATTAAATATTCATTAAAATTAAAATTATATTAAATTAAAATTACTATTGTACTAAAATATTTTTTATTTTGCAAAACTCATATTTAAAACATTAATTTGGATTCATAAAAAACATACAACAACACTAAAAATAAATACATAAAATTAAACATATCTAATTAATATCTCCTCCAAATTGTACTCCTGGAGGCACTGTGTTTGTGATTTCACACTATAAATCAGTACATATCTTATATGAAGATGTCTATCCTTTATCTTCGTACGATGAATGTTCCCATCACCACATTGGTATATGTGGCACCGGGTGATAAGGTTGTAAAAAAAAGTTGCACGAAGTGATTGCCAACGTGTCTAATTGCAATTTTCATGCGGTCATTGTCTCTAACCGTAGGAGATCTTAGTGGCAAATGGGTAAAAACAACTCCAATTGTTTCTACCAAATGTATGAAAAGCAATGTTGTATTTTGATGCGATGACAATTCCCAAAGTCATAGACTCCATCTAATGCCTCTCAGTTCATCAAAATAATCTAGCAAAAATAGTAGATTGTCTGCTGTATTGTTATCTAGAAAAATGACATCATTTTGAGCCTTATTTTGTTGAATCTCGTCAATAAGATCTGATCGTATTTGCATCCACCCTTCTTCACCGAATCCGAGTAGTGCAGCTATCACCCTAAATCCACAATGACCATCTGGTACAACGTCAACAATGTTAGAAATATAATGATGCATAACCTAGCTTATCATAGAATATTGAAGCGCGTATCGAACATGTTGCCAACATCTAAAATGTATGTGTCTATTAAAAACAACAACAAAAAAATATGGTGTTGAAAAAATGCGTCACTCCCACCCACTGGTCTTGAAAAAATAGGTAACTAATTAAATATATCAAAAATGTATAAAAATGAACAACGATTGGTTGGGCCTAGCGGTCCGCCCAAATGGAGACAAGCATAAGAAATCGTCTAAAATTGAAACAAAGATCGGTTGGGCCGATCGGTCCACCCATGTTCGTGTTTAGCTCGCCCAAAACACCAACACATAGTAGTCAAATTTTGAACGTGTCACGTGCATGTTTGAATTGGTTGATTTGGTGGACCTAGACAGATGCATGTTGATTCACTAGTCAGGCCCACATCAATCTGTCCCAGCGCATGCAGTACATTATTGTTTTTGACTCTGATCCCACACGATCGTCAATGTTAAACTCACTTTTTATGGAGTAGTTTGGAGCAATTTTCTATCATCACAAATGATTATTATTTGAATAATAATAATAAACACAAATGATAGGATTTAAAATATAAATATTTATGTAACAAAAACAACTGTAAATTATGAAAAACTTAACAAATGCGCCATTTAATTGAACAACTGATTTATTGATTTGACTTTTTTATTGGCTTTTTTCCCTATATAACCCTCTTTGAATATAAAGTTCTACTTTTAACCCTTTTCTCAATAAACTTCTAATTTTAACCTTATTTTAAACAAACCGTGAAAATTGACTTAAAATTGATCAAACCATTACTAGTAGTAACGGTTCAACTTGACCTAAAGTTTAAGCGTCTCGACTCAGTTGATTTTCTTTCCTTCGTCTCGTCTCGGTTTCATTTGCCGAACTCAAACAAATCGCCCGTCCCTCCTCCGCGCGTCACTCGTCGTTCGCAATCATCTTTGCGTCATTTTTTTTGGTGAGTTGCTAAATTCAACTTTATGATTTAAATTGATATTTTAATTTGAGACAAGTTTTGTTTTCAATTTTAGGGTTTTGATTTTTTATTATATAAATGTTAACCCCAGACATAAACCATCATCCACTGCAACTATTGGATTTTTATTTCCATTTTAAATCTCTACTTTCATCTCTTACTCTTTACACAAATCTCATTAGCTGCAGTTTTCATCTGCGTTGCTCGAACACCCATACGGCACATTTTAGCCATTGTGGCATCGTATCTACTCGCATACACTGAACCTTTGCAATAAGTTACATAATACCTCCGCATATTATCCAAGCAATCGTCGTCACTTGGGATATATTTAATATCAAATAATGCTGTTAAAATTCTTCTAGGCCCGACTAAATAATTAATTATTTTCTTCATATCTTGATCTACTTTTTCTCTGTAAGAAATTTCATCAACGAATGCCTTCTTGGCTGAATGCTTTTCTGGAGAATTTTCGGGTGCCGTTCGATACTGTGAAAAAAATAAAAATAAAATAGTTTCCCTCCAATTTATAAATATAAATTAGCTCAAATTTACCGTAACAAGCAATAAATAAAGTTTGTGGTCACTTGAAGGAATAAAACGGTCTTTCGAATCATCACTACAATTAGATACAGATTGATTAGTGTGCATCAAGATCTATTAATCTAGTAATATATAATTCTCGATTATTTAGATAAAATGAAATCATTTTAATAAAGAATTTAGACAATAATTCAATAAAAATGTAAAATGATGTCTTACTATATAACATTTGTTGGGTTCAATGGAATAGTGAAGGATTGAAGGTTGCACTTTGATTTCAAAACTTCACCTCTCCCTTCATCCATTATATAAAGTTCTTGAAGATGCTTATAATACTCAGAAATTCTACTTCGTTGATAGCGAGTGGCAGCTATATGGAACAAGTGAAACAAGCTCATACAACATATCTCAGTTGGTTCCCTAATGTCAAAAGCTGCTAGAAAAGCTACGCACGGCTCAAAATAAAATTCGCTTTTATGAAAAAAGGAAATATTTGTAGATTGACAAGCCATTATCATCACTATAAACACAATTGTAAAACTACTTTGGATGCTCATTTTTGTTGTCATCAAATCTCTTCAGACAATATAATTAAGTTTGAAAATGTCTTATTGTAAAGATATGTAAAAGTGAGACGTTTTTATATGCATGGAATGTGTAGTGTGGAAAAATATTGCACATGAATCTTATGTTTAACATCTTTTACGTTTACAAAGGAAATGTTCACTCATTTTTCTCGTTTTGTTAATTATGTTCCATTTTCCAAAGTTGTAATATGTTTTAAATTAATTAGTCTACCAATGTGATGTTACCTTTTTGCATTAATTTTTAATTTCAAAAACATTTTCACGTGTTCATACGTATGTAATTATTAAAAACAAGAAAACCAAAACATGCATGGTGTTGAAAAACTGTACATCCACACTCTTTTTTTCCGATAGCTACATCCACACTCTTGATTGATGATGATGATGATGATGATGATGATGATGATGATGATGATGATGATGATGATGATGATGATGATGATGTAACCTAATCAACATGACAATCTATTCTATCTATGCTTTAGTGTTCACGCTTAATAACAAAGTTTAGTTGTTTTTCCAAGCCTATACTAATATGGGACGTGAGGACAGACACTCGAGGTTGGAACTCCTTGTTGTAATACTATGCATCACAGGTATAAAACTTGTGACTTTGATGACCACATTTTCTGTTTTTACTGATTGGCAGCAACAACACATCACTACTAATTTTACTAGCTAGCTAGGACTTTCATTAATACGTATGTAAACAATGCTAAATAACAAAACAAACCCTAGCTTATTGTAGAATATTGAAGCGCGTATCGAATATGTTGTCAACATCTAAAATGTATATGTCTATTAAAAACAACAAAACAAAAAAATATGGTGTTGAAAAAATGGGTCACTCCCACCCAGTCACCCACTGGTCTTGAAAAAATAGGGAACTAAATAAATATATCAAAAATATATAAAAATGAACCAACGATTGGTTGGGCCTAGCGGTCCGCCCAAATGGAGACGAGCATAAGAAATCGCCTAAAATTGAAACAAAGATCGATTGGGCCGACCGGTCCACCCGTGTCCGTGTTTGGCTCGTCCAAAACATCAACACATACTTTTGAACGTGTCACGTGCATTTTTGAATTAATTGATTTGGTGGACCCGGACACATGCATGTTTATTCACTACTCAGGCCCACATTCTGTATTTGTTTTTGACTCTGGTCCTACATGATTGTCAGTGTTAACTCACAAAATGATTATTATTTGAATAATAATAATAATGAACACAAATGATAGGGTTTAAATAAAAATATTAATGCAACAAAAACAACAGTAAAAGATGAAAAACTTAAGAAATGGGCCATTTAATCGAACCACTAATTTTTTTTATCTGACCTTTTTATGATATAAATATTAATTCCGGACATAAATCATCACTCACTGCAATTATTCGGTTTTTATTTTTATTTTTAATCTCTACTTTCATCTCTTCCTCTTTACACAAATCTCATAAGCTGCAGTTTTCATACGCGCTCCTCGAATACCCATACGACACATATTAGCCATTGTGACATCGTATCTTCTCGCATACATTGAACCTTTGCAATAAGTAATATAATACCTCAACATTTTATAATAGCAATCGTCACCTGGAATATATTTAATATCAAATAATGCTGTCAAACTTCTTCCAGGCCCGACTAAATAATCAATTATTTTCTTCATATCTTGATCTACTTTTTCTCTATAAGATATTTTATCAACGATTGCTTTCTTCGCTGAATGCTTTTCAGGAGAATTTTCGGGTGCCGTACGATACTGTGAAAAATAATATAATAAAATAGTTTTCTTCCAATCCGTGAATAAAAATTAGCTCTAAGTTACCTTATAAAGCAAAAAATAGAGTCCGTCGTCTAATGCAGGAACGGTACCTGAATCACTATGACAAAATGTGACATCATTTAAATATAGAATTTTGAAAATGACCAAGTAAAAAATGTAAAATGATGTATCATCTATTATCACATTTTTAAATAAACTTACTCTTCTATAAAATTGGTGGGATTCAGTGGAATATTAAAAGACTGAAGGTTGCACTTTGATTTTAAAACTTCACCCCTCCCTTGATCCATTTTATAAAGTCCTTGAAGATTCTTGTAATACTCAGAAATTGTATTCTGTTGATAGCTAGTGATAGATATGTTTCTGAACAAGTGAGACAAGCTCATACAACATATCTCAGTTGGTTGTCTAATGTCAAAAGCTACTAGAAAAGATATGCACGGCGCGAAATAAATGTCGCATATATTAAAAAAGGAAGCATTTGTAGAGTGACAAGCCATTATCATCACTATAAACACAATTGTAAATCTACTTTGGATGCTCATTTTCGTTGTCATCAAATCTCATCAGACAATGTAATTAATGGTGAAAATGTCTTATTGTAAAGATATGTAAAAGTGAGACGTTTTTATATGCATGGAATGTGTAGTGTGGAAAAATATTGCACATGAATCTTATGTTTCACATCTTTTACGTTTACAAAGGAAAGGCTCACTCATTTTTCTCGTTTTTTTAATTATATTATTCCATTTTCCAAACAGTTGTAATATGTTTTAAATTAATTCTTCGACAAAATTGATGTTACCTTTTTGCATTATTTTTTAAGTTTAAATTTTACGGTGCAATAACTTGCATCACGTTACCACTGTATAAAACTATTTAAAATTCATGCACTTTGATTAACATGAAATGATTGTGAGACACGAACGGAGAAAGTTGAAAATATGGAGAGTTTGATGCTGTCGGGCTTGGAGGGATGCTCTTTTGAGACCCTTACTGTTGGGTGAGACCTTGAGACTTCCATCATGGTCGTTGGTTCGGTTTGCTTTTGGGGTTCGGATTGTGCCACAAGGAGGTGAGAGAAATTCGAAATCGGAGGTGAGAGAAATTGATGCTTTTGTTCTCTCACCTCCACGTGGCACAATCCGAACCCCAAAAGCAAACCCAACCAACGGTAATGATGGGATCTCATTGTCTCACCCAACAATAGAGGTTTCAAAAGAGACCACCTCGTCGGGCTTGATGCTCAAAGTTGTCGGGCTTGATCCGCAAAAAATATCCATTTGGTAATGACTTTAGCGTGGAACTATTCATTGCAATTTTAAATGATAAAGAGATTATCTGTTAAAATTCTTAAAATGAGACTAAAAGCATATCTGATTATTTTACTTTGTTATACAGTTTGCTTTCAAATTTAGGAAATCAATTGTTTAATATTATATGATAATTAATTTGTAAGAAAGATTACAAGTATGAATTTGGATCCGCTACAACTTGTAGCGTTTTACGGTCATTTTAATTATTTACAATGAATTGAAATGATAGTTTTAGTTTCGTTGTTGATAAAACTACATCATAATTATTATTATTTAATTTTAAAATTGATTAACCTGTAGCAAAACGAGTTAGTTTGGGTTAAAATTAAACATAATTTTAGTCTTCAATAATTTTGAACAACATCATTTAGGCTTTTTTGGCTGCAAGTTGTTGCAAAAGAATGGGATCCCAATCCTTACAAGTATACCATATGTCTAATTATTAATAATTAAAATATAAATTATAATTTAATTAAATCTAACCCTAAAATTATATGAATGACTAGTGTTGATTAGTTTATATTTGATCTCTCCCGAAACAAGAAGAGAAGTAATTAGATAATAAGTAACTCACAAATATAAACTATTAAGAGATCCAAGCCATTGATACCGATAACCCAACGAACACTAATTGAAGTCGAAATGCAAATTCATATTCACAAACTAAAAATGATTGTTTAGCATTTCAATATTTTTTACAAAAATAGTCCTATTATTTATGCATGAAAAGCAAAACTTGAACATTCTTAGAAAAATATGGTTCACATTTTGATGACTCATGGTTCATAAACCACACAATGATATGTATTGAACTGACTTTTTCGGATAGTTAAAACTAGAGTTTGAATGTGTGCATTGCATTATTTGTTTAATAACCAAATATAAATACATAGACATTTGTAAAATAATGAAGAGGTGGGTCAGGGTAAATAGCTTATCTCTCTGTAGTTAGTTTTAAACAATCACCTATACACAAGTAACACAAATAGCTTCCATGCAACTGCTAATCTTCTAATTGTGATCCGTTTAGAAGGATTATAAGTTTGTGTAGCGTCCTCCACAGAGCCCTGACTTAAGTCAAGGTCCATGGGCTGATCTGTTCCATCAACCTTTGGGTTTTTGATCAGGTCCACCTAACCCTAATCACCTTGGTCGTGGATCATATCTAACTACTAAACCGATTAATTAAAGAATAAAACTATAAGGTTAAAATAAACAGTTTAAAATGAAAAATATTAGCTTAATCTTAATTTTTCTGGCCGGAAACAATAGTTCGATTTCCAATCCAAATTGAACTCAAGTTTTATTTTATTAAATATCTGTGAAGTATTCCAAATGTTTAGTACAAACATGCAAGCACATTAAAATCTGGACATAATTTGTTTGTGCATTGGCAGCGAGATCTAGAGACATGAGTGTTGGTGACAGAAAGAGGGTTGGGTTGGGAGCACATATTAAAAACTAAATGGTGCATGCGTTCCACGTGTGACCTCATCTACATAAACTACTCTAAATGTCATCTAGTTTTGCTCTTGCCGATGCATGCATATTCAGGCTTTATAAGTACGTAGTCGTAAGTGTATGTAGAAAACTAGCTAGTTAAATTCGATGAAGTGCTACCATTTTGGAGTTGTGAAAAAACAACTCAATTTTCAAACCAAACCAAGAAGCAGACTTGAAGTAGAAACCTTGTTAAATAGTTATAGCTAATGACTTTTGAACACATAATGCCAGGAGCACGCGTACACGTAAATCCGAAATTAGCATTCCATTCCTCATCATAAAACATTTTTATTTGTTTTACAGGTTTAATTTTGTAACACTGGTGACTGGTCCCCCCCACCAAACACTGAAACACACGTAAAATATTATCTGTCTCTGCACATTTTTGACAACTCTCTTTTTAGAGTCTAGTCGTTCTCAGAGACGTGTTAAAGCGGGATACACGCATGTGTACTGGCGAGTCATGTTGAAATAGATACCATTCCAATTCTAACTTTTTTATGTTTTTTAAAAGATTGATTTTGTTCACTGGTCCCACCCACCTCCTGCACACCTAGTTACTATTTTACTATGTCAGTGCCCATTTCTGATATACACGAATCTCTTTTAAAATCTGTCTAGTCCCCCTGGATCTTTCTCTTTCTGAGAGACATGTTTTTTTTTCTAGGTGACATGTTTTTTTCTGAGACACATAGAGATAATATGCTTATAATAAAATAAATAAATGCAGCACTTATTATCAAAAAAACATATAAAACAAAAATAGTTATATTGAATTGAAGGTCACCTCATCATGTGGGACCAACAGTAATACAAATATATCACCTCACTCACTTTATAAATAATTTAATAGGTAACATTTTCCTACCAAGCATATTTAATTAGGAATATCATATCCGAAAAATTCGCTTATGTATTTTTTGGCGATTCTTTTGCTCCCATATCTCATAACACTGGACTTCCGTGATTTAGCTTTTGAGACTAATCTCCTCACCTACAAAATTAATTAAATGTTAATCTATTAATTTCATACAAAATTTTAATTTATGTAAAAATTATAGAATTACCCGTATATATTGTTCCTCGAATGTCCTATAACGTAAATCGTACGTCTCACTGTTAAAAAAATACAGTCAAAACTCAAAGTGGAATTATTTATTATGATTAAATATTTAGACTTACGTATCATTCATCCATGCGGCGCTGTAAACGTCGCTTAAGCAAGCATTTACTACGCTGCTGGAGTAGCATGCAAAGCACTTCTCCCCTGCATCGGCTGATGTTGTGGCATAGATGTTGAGTCCACCGAGTATTCCACCTTTAAACATGCTACCTGAATGGCAGCCTTCGGCATAAACCACCATATGTTTAAACACTTTTGACACGTGCATGTGTTTAAACACACGTCTAAGCCCAAGACGTGTCAATTTGTCGTCCTCATCAGGCATGCCTTAAATAAAAAAAAGTTATAAAAAAGTTATAAAAAAGTTATAAAAAAGTTTAAAAAATGCAACTTAAGCCTTACCGAGAAAATCATCGCCGCCATGTCCTGTGAAATAGATAAATATGTGATCTTCGGGTCCTCCCGTAACCACTTTAAAAGATCCACCTGATAGCCCATTTCTATTCCCACGTAAAACATTGTAAACATTTTTTGAGTTCACATCTCTCCCGGTATAATCCTAAAACATTAAAAACTGTGTCAACATTTTGTTTAATAATAATGTAATCAGAATTTTAATCAAAATAATAATATAACTTGACCTTTGGCACTCCATCGTATACATTGGGTCCACCCTCCTGGCTTATGAGGACTCCTGGATATGGATTTAATTCGTTATCAGCTATGTCATCATACATGAAAACAATAATGTTTTCATCTCTTAGCCCTCCTTTTTTCAATATATGATACGCTCGACATACGTTTGCCTATAAAAAAACAAAAGTGTTAATCGATAATTTATGTTCAACGAAGAGCATGCATTGATTGATGTTAACTAGAAAGCACCTGATGCCTGTAGTTTTTGTAACCCCTCGAGCCTGCCACCAGCACTGCCCATTTTGTCGCGGAGAGGGAGCAGTTGATCGTTAACACAAATGCTACCAAAATGCAAACAATGATGATCCCGGTTTTCATTTTGTAATTCGAGTTCTTGGTAACATCCATTGCATGCATGCTTGCATTTATATAGCTATTCAAATTCTACATACACACTTTTGATTGATGACATGTTAACTAATTTACCTTATTCTGAAACTAGCTAGCTAGTCATTCTTTGATCGCCAATAACTAAACACTCCCTTATTGTAGTATAAAGCGCGTCTACTGCTGGTAACATTTTCACGTGTTCATACGTATGTAACTATTAAAAACAAAGAAACCAAAACATGCATGGTGTTGAAAAACTCTACATCCACACTCTTTTTTTTTCGATAGCTACATCCACACTCTTGATTGATGATGATGATATGTAACCTAATCAACACGACAATCTATTCTATTTATGCTTTGGTGTTCAGACTTAATAATAAAGTTTAGTTGATTTTCCAAGCCTATACTAATATGGGACGTGAGGACAGACACTCGAGGTTGGAACCCCTTGTTGTAATACTATGCATCACAAGTATAAAACTTGCGACTTTGATGACCACATTTTCTGTTTTTACAGATCGGAAGCAACAACACATCACTACTACTTTTACTAGCCTAGCTAGGGACTTTCATTTAATACGTATGTAAACTATGTTAAATAACAAAACAAACCCTAGCTTATTGTAGAATATTGAAGCGCGTATCGAACATGTTGCCAACATCTAAAATGTATGTGTCTATTAAAAACAACAAAACAACAAAACAAAAAAAATATGGTGTTGAAAAAATGGGTCACTCCCACCCACTGATCTTGAAAAAATAAGAAACTAAATAAATATATCAAAAATGTATAAAAATGAACCAACGATTGGTTGGGCCGAACGGTACGCCCAAATGGAGACAAGCATAAGAAATCGTCTAAAATTGAAACAAAGATCTGTTGGGCCGATCGGTCCACCCATGTTCATGTTTGGCTCGCCCAAAACACCAACACATAGTAGTCAAATTTTGAACGTCTCACATGCATGTTTGAATTGGTTGATTTGGTGGACCTAGACACATGCATGTTTATTCACTAGTCAGGCGCACATCAATCAGTCCCAGCTCATGCAGTAAATTGTTTTTGACTATGGTCCCACACGATCGTCAATGTTAACTCACTTTTTATGGAGTAGTTTGAAGCAATTTTCTATCATCACAAAACGATTATTATTTGAACAATAATAATACACACAAATGATAGGGTTTAAAATATAAATATTTATGTAACAAAAACAACTGTAAATTATGAAAAACTTAACAAATGCGCCATTTAATTGAACAACTTATTTATTGATTTGACTTTTTTATTATATAAATGTTAACCCCAGACATAAACCATCATCCATTGCAACTATTGGATTTTTATTTTCATTTTGAATCTCTACTTTCATCTCTTACTCTTTACACAAATCTTATAAGCTGCAGTTTTCATCTGCGTTGCTCGAACACCCATACGGCACATTTTAGCCATTGTGGCATAGTATCTTCCCGCATACAGTGAACCTTTGCAATAAGTAACATAATACCTCCGCATATTATCATAGCAATCGTCGTCCTTCCGGATATATTTAATATCAAATAATGCTGTCAAAATTCTTCTAGGCCCGACTAAATAATTAATTATTTTCTTCATATCTTGATCTACTTTTTCTCTGTAAGAAATTTCATCAACGATTGCCTTCTTGGCTGAATGCTTTTCTAGAGAATTTTCGGGTGCCTCACGGTACTGTGAAAAAAACATATAATAAAATAGTTTCCCTTCAATTTGTGAATATAAATTAGCTCTAATTTACCGTAACAAGCAAAAAATAGAGTCCGTCGTCTTTTGAAGGAATAAAAGGGTCTTTCGAATCATCACTACAGTTAGATACAAATTCATAAGTGCATCAACTTCTATTAATCTTGTAATAGTTCTCGGTTATTTAGATAAAATAACATTTAAATAAGAATTTAGACAATGATTCAATAAACTTACTATATAACATTTGTTGGGTTCAATGGAATAGTGAAGGATTGAAGGTTGCACTTTGATTTCAAAACTTCACCTCTCCCTTCATCCATTATATAAGATTCTTGAAGATGCTTATAATAATCAGAAATTCTACTTTGTTTATAGCGGGTGGCAGCTATATGGAACAAGTGAGACAAGCTCATACAACATATCTCAGTTGGTTCCCTAATGTCAAAAGCTACTAGGAAAGCTATGCATGGCTCAAAATAATGTTCGCTTTTTTGAAAAAAGGAAGCATTTGTATAGTGACAGGCCATTATAATCATCACTATAAACACAATTGTAAAACTACTTTGGCTGCCCATTTTTGTTGTCATCAAATCTCTTATTGTAAAAATATTGTGAAAGTGAGACATTTTTATATGCATGGAATGTGTAGTGTGGAAAAATATTGCACATGAATCTTATGTTTTACATCTTTTACGTTTACAAAGGCTCACTCATTTTTCTCGTTTTGTTAATTATGTTACATTTTCCAAATAGTTGTAATATGTTTTAAATTAATTCGTCGACCAATATGATGTTACCTTTTTTGCATTATCTTTTAAGTTTAAATTTTTACAGTGCAATAAATTACATCACGTTACCACTGTATAAAATCATTTTAAATTCGTGCACTTTGATTAACATAAAATGATTAACATGGGGAAATTGTGTGTGTGTGCCATTTTTTCAGGGTGGCAGCGACTGAGCATTAGCAGAAAGACACATATATGTAAACACGTCTTAATGTTTGATGATGTGTAGCATATTGAATGGAGAGATTTGAGCAGTCCATAATTGAGATAGGACTTTTTTTGATGAATTACAACATTTGATGAAAACAGATAGAGGAGCACTTATACAGACTCAACACTGAACTAAGATATAGGCGGGCAGCAATCAAGTCGATTCCAATTCCATTATGAAAATAAGAGAATTTTGCAACATCCGCTGGATTATTAGCCTCTCTCTGAATTAATTGCAGCATTCAATTTTTGTGAAGAGCAAGTAGAGCTGAACACTGAAGAAAACCATGTGCAGAGTCTGCAACACAACTAATTCTGTTGTCCAGAACATTTACTAATCGACTACAACCTGTCTCAAATATAATATTTTTTGAAGATTCAACACGTCAGCTAACTACAGGCTTAATAGCAACGCGTCTCGCTCCATACATAAAATATTAAGGCCCTTAGGAGAAAATGTAGCTCTCAATAATATTAGTAGACCTTTATCATTTCTAACAAACCACCGCATAGCCTCCTCGGCCAGGTCTGACATCAAGTGAAGGGTCCCAACTTATTTTCACATAACCTGCTGATGGAGGCTTCAAAACATTACCATTCTGGAAATAAAGGGTAGAATAAACAGATGACATACTTGTTGCTTCAGAAATGAATATGTATTGATGATAACCACGACTTGAGAATGACATGTATGTGCTCCATGTAAAATAGAATTTATGTGTTACCAAATCAACCACATAGCAATAACAAATGCAGTAAACTGATCATGTCATAAATGAAGACTGATTGAAATCCAATCCAGTACATTTTCAAACTTATCAGAATCTAATGAATCTAAAAAACGCAGCTTTGACCACAACGCACGAACCCACCAACAACGTAGGAAAATATGCTTAGATGACTCATCCAAACAGCCACAAATACAACACTAATTCTCAGGAAGTAAATCTTTTTTCGCGAGATTCCTAGATGTCGGAATGCCATTATTATAAGTTCCACGCAAATAGTTTTATCTTTCTGGCTAATTTCAACTTCCATAGTAATTTCCAAAAAATTGAAACACGTTTTATAGTTGAACATTCACCAGCATAATACCCAGATCCTTGATGTTTATCACCCATTCGTTTCTTAATGAATTCGTATGGTGATGATATCTTTAAAATCCCCGAATAGTGACCTGACTAGTAGAATCATCAATAAGCAAATCTTGTTCAATAATCTGAATACCTTTTTACATTCCTTGCCAAATTGATAAAGATCGATATCCTTTATTAGCATCAACAATAAAACTATATGGAAAGTACTTTGATTTAAAAGATTTGCTACTAGAGAATTAGGTATAGTCAATATCCTCCAAATTTGTTTAGCTATAAAAGCGAGATTAACAATCTTTAAATCATTAAAACCAAGCCCCTATTTACCTTCCTTTCTGTAGTGTGTTCCATTTAATTCAGCAAATTAGAGAATCCTTGTTGTCGTTATTCCATCAGAAAAATCTGATCAGAGAATGCAGCTTGTTAATAACTTTATCAGGTAAAACATAATAAGACATGATAGAGCGGTATTGACATAAGAACAACTTTATTAAAACTTCCTTCCCATCGATTGACAATTGTTTGGTTTGCCAGTTACGAACCCTACCAAACATTTTATCAATGACAATATTGTAATTATCGGAACGTTTCCTTCCTAATAATAAAGGCATTCCCAAATATTTAGGAATTATACCTATGACCTAAACAACTAAAATATCAGCAATCAATCCTCTTTCCTGATGGTTTACATTCTTGCTAAAACAAATGCTTGACTTGTTAAAATTCACTTTCTGGCTGAGCAAGCTTTGAACATACTGAGAATGTATTTCAGTCTATGCGCAGCCATAACATTTGTATTGAAAAATAACAGACAATCATCCGCAAAAAATAGATGGGAAATAATAGACATTTGTATTTCAGTCTATGTGGATTCGGAAAGAAAATCTAAATGTTTATTCTTTCGTCTTCTAGAAGCTTTCGAATGAAAATATTTAGAATTGTTGTCACCTTCAGATAACCACTGAACGCATGAACGTTGCTTCCAAAGTATTTCTTCTCAGAACAGCCATTGTCTAACTCATCAGAAATAAAACTTTCCAAAAGCATTGTATTTTCGGTTCTCGGTTGAGCTTGCACAAACCTTAACTTAGCCTAAATATTTTGAATTCGTGCCTGTACATTTCCAAAATCTTTTTTATTCCAATTTGTCAAATGCCTAAATGATTTGTCAACTTATTCCTAAATGATTTGTCATGGCCTAATGACCAAGCATGCAACACTGACTGAGTAGGGCTGTAAACGAGCCGAGTAGTGGCGAATGCAGAACTCGAACTCGTTTACATATATCAGCTCGAATTTGACTCGATACTCGTCAAGTATTAAATTTTCAAGCTCGAACTCGACTCGAAATATTAATATCATACTTGATCTCGGGTTGGAAATTTATCGAGTTTGGTTAAACGAGCTCATAAACGAGTTATTCGTCTAAAACTCGATCAAAACTCGTTTATAACTTGATTATAGCTCGTTTATAACTAGTTTATATTTCTTATTCATATACCTAAAATCAAAAATGATCACATTTATAATTAAACGAGTACCATAAATGTGTTCGTACTCGACTCGTTTATTATTAAACAAGTATTGATCCAGTTTTTACCGAGCCGATCATCGAGTATTTATCGAATGTATCGTCTCACTTGCACCCCTAAGTCTGAATCAATGATTCTTTCCGAATCCACATGGTTCAAAATGGAAATGTCTAGATTTATTGTACTCAACGCTAGAATTCAAAGGAATAGCCATGTGATCAGAGGAGTGAGTTGGCAAATGTGTTACCTTAGCATGCTTAAACTGGTGCTTCCATTGCCAATTGACTAAGACCCTATCCAATCGTGCTCTGAACTTTGCTTTACCAACTCTTTATTTGTGTATGTAAATTTGGGGCCAACAAATTCATAATCTTCCAAACGACGATCCTGAACAACTGCTTGAAATTTATGACACTGCAAGCTCCTTGATGAAGACAAGTTAGAGACCTCAGAAAGTCGTAAAACTTCGTTGAAATCTCCTGCCATCAACCACAGAAGCGTAACTTTACTTGCCAATCTTCTAATCAAATCCCAACTTTTATATCGAAGGTGGGTATTAGGATTGCTGTAAAAAGGGTAAAACGAATATTATGTTCTTCTTTCAAAACCACATCCATGTGATAAAAAAAGAAATTTGAAACTGATATTTGCACACCTTCTTTCCACAAAAGCGCTAGACCACCACATATTCCTTTGCTACCAACCGAAAAATAGTTTTAAAAACCTAACTTTATGCGCAAAAAATTCCACCTTTTGCTACTAATCTTAGTCTCCAAAAGACCTAAAAGCTGGGGTTTATACTCCTTGCACAGATCCACAAGGCACCAAACTGTGGAGAGACCCCAAACTCGACTGTTCCAAATTAATATTTTCATGACGACAGACAGGGCCATTTCGCAGCCATCGCCGAATCAGGAAGTTGAAGTTTCGCCGTCGTTAATTCATTAAGTTCAGATGTTGCTCCTTTCCATTTAACTACCTCGGTGTCGTCTATCCGTCGACGTTTCCCAGTACCATATGCCCTAGTTGATGTGAACTTTGCGTGAGAAAATTTTAATTGTTGATGCTCAAATTCCTGCAAAGTCAATAATACTTCATGATGGCCATATAATGAGATCAATTATAACAGGTCCAATCCCATTTCAGGAATAAGGTATTGATATAGTAGCATTATCAACATCAAAAACAAAGAAACTTCAAAAGTTAAGTCCATTGATCCTGTAACAGCCAGTTCCGCAAAAGTTTCATCCGATGAGGGATCCATAAGCACAACCGGTAAGTCGTAAACATTCATCCAAATCATCGACAACTCATAATTAGACGTTTCAGTCTCAGCAGTCCATTGCTTAGCTAGTAATGCATCCCAAATATGTCAGGAGGCTTCTGCTAATGCTTTCTCATAATCCTTAGAAACACTAAAATTTATAATGAAAGTATCTGCATCTCTTTCAAAAAAAGTGAATTCACCTCTAATTTTCATAGTTTCTTAAACAGAGGGACCCTTCCAACCATTCTACCAGTTACCAATCTGAAGATTATGGCAAATTTGAAATTGAAATATGCAGTATCCCAGTCCGTTTGTTTAACTGACAATACCATCGTTCTATGCAGTTTATCAGTAATGAGATCCAACTGTGTTTGTCCATAGTAACAAGACGAGTCATGATGATTGAAGAAGTAAAGAAAGATCGAAAATAGAGCCAACTAGAGACAGAAAAACTTTTGAAACCAATAAAACTCTCAGTTAGGGAGAAGACCAATATAGAGCAAACTAAGTTTGGTGATGTTATAGTTGAGATAGGACTTAGGAGTGTAGTGTCAGTGTCCATGAGTGACACATTGTGGAATTCAGATATTGTGGCGCCAATAAATGATCATGGTAGCAGTTGTTTCGTTTTGACTTGGGCATCTCATCATCTCATGCTAAGTCATTGCCCACATGAAGTCACGAGGCTACGCCGATATGTCATCGTAAAAGATTAGTATCACTGTATCATAGGACATGTTTAAAGTGATTTTAGCAGTTAGATGCATCAACCCACTTGGTGTTATCTTGGAAGATTGGCAACTCTGGAAACGAATCAGTTGTAGAGGTCCAACAAGTGCAAATTACATATTTAACCTTCATAGTCATATTAACTAATTTGATTGTTTGGGCTTTTAGATTAGCTTTTAAATAAGGTCGTTTAAAGTTGAAACCCCTAATGAAACATCTCTTTTACTACCAAATCTGGTACAGTACGTCAAAAAGTTGATCTGATAGGATCCCACTAAAATGATGTTCCACACTTGGAATTGGGAATGAGGCTTTTACAAAAAAGCAAAAGCTCCATTTCTAACTACATTCATGTATAGAACTCACAGTTTTGGGGTCAAACTAACCAACTACTTTTTTCCTAACTACTCATAAAATCATCATTACATGATCATAATATACATTACCTGCCAAGTGTTTTTCTTGTTTTTCATTGGAAGGTTTGAGAGTTGAGACTTGATATTTGATAAGCTACTAATCCAATAAATGGTTTTTTGTTTAATAACCAATTTTACTATCAAACGTCAAAATAATTAAATCAACTGTTAAGATTATATGTTAATGTCTTACAAAATATTCATATCTTCTTAAATTCTAACTCCCACCTACATTGTAAAATAATCAAGATAACATTTACAAAAAATTAACGAATATGAACATCATTCCATACGCGGATTTGGATCCAGTGCTGCAAACAGCAATTTGCAGCCAATTTAAAATTAATTTAATATTTTTAGAAAATATTTTGCCACGTGTAAAGGGTTTAGTGGTTTAGAGGGTTTTAGAATATTAAATATTAAATTTCTATTTTTTAGGATTTTTTATTATTATATTTACTAATTAAAAATTATATACAATAAAACTTTAGATTTAAACTTTGATTAAAATCGGCTGGAATCCGTTGTACGTTGTACCGGATCCGGATCCTCCAAACGCATAAATCTTATGTTTTACATCTTTTACGTTTACAAAGGAAAGGTTCACTCATTTTCTCGTTTTGTTAATTATGTTCCATTTCCCAAATAGTTGTAATATGTTTTAAATTAATTTGTCGACCAATCGTATCCTTTTTTGCATTATTTTTTTAGTTTTAAAATTTTACAGTGCAATAAATTACATCTCGTTACCCACTATATAAAATCATTTTAGATACATGCACATTGATTAAACATGAAATGATTGCGAGCAAGCGTATTTTCGCAAGACCGTAACAATGTACTTTTGATTTCTATTTTTTCAAAAATGTTAATATTTATAAATATCAACTCCACCGGGCTATGATTTAGTAAATTTGAGCACATATGTTAAAGTTAATATTAACTTCAATCGTTACATAAATTAAAATTAAAGTAGAGATAATGGTACATAAACTGTTTGTAGAACCAAATCGATTGATGGGTTGATGGGCTGATGGGCTGATGGGCTGATGGGCTGATGGGCTTATCCCATTTGGTAATGACAACCCAAGGCTTAGAAGAACAGTAGATAAATTAATTACTGCATATTCCGGAAATGAGTAAATCATTTGTTGACTTTAGCGTGGAACTATTCATTGCAATTTTAAATGATAAAGATATTATCTGTTAAAATTCTGAAAATAAGACTAAAAGCATATCTGATTATTTTACTTTGTTATACAGTTTGCTTTCAAATTTAGAAAATCAATTGTTTAATATTATATGATAATTAATTTGTAAGAAAAAATACAAATATGAATTTGGATCCGCTACAACTTGTAGCGTTTTACGGTCATTTTAATTATTTACAATGAATTGAAATGATAGTTTTAGTTTCGTTGTTGATAAAACTACATCATAATTATTATTATTTAATTTTAAAATTGATTAACCTGTAGTAAAACGAGTTAGTTTGGGTTAAAATTAAACATAAGGATTTGGACGTGTCACGTGCATTTTTGAATTAATTGATTTGGTGGACCCGGACACATGCATTTTTATTCACTACTCAGGCCCACATTCTGTAATTGTTTTTGACTCTGGTCCTACATGATTGTCAGTGTTAACTCACTTTTTATAGTTGGACTTTTGGAGCAATTTTCTACGGACTATCATCATAAAATGATTATTATTTGAATAATAATAATAATGAACACAAATGATAGGATTTAAATAAAAATATTAATGCAACAAAAACAACAGTAAAAGATGAAAAACTTAAGAAATGGGCCATTTAATCGAACCACTAATTTTTTTATCTGACTTTTTTATGATATAAATATTAATTCCGGACATAAATCATCACTCACTGCAATTATTCGGTTTTTATTTTTATTTTTAATCTCTACTTTCATCTCTTCCTCTTTACACAAATCTCATAAGCTGCAGTTTTCATCCGCGTTCCTCGAATACCCATACGACACATATTAGCCATTGTGCGATCGTATCTTCTCGCATACATTGAACCTTTGCAATAAGTATTATAATGCCTCAACATTTTATAATAGCAATCGTCACCTGGGATATATTTAATATCAAATAATGCTGTCAAAATTCTTCCAGGCCCGACTAAATAATCAATTATTTTCTTCATATCTTGATCTACTTTTTCTCTGTAAGAAATTTTATCAACGATTGCTTTCTTCGCTGAATGCTTTTCAGGAGAATTTTCGGGTGCCTTACGATACTGTGAAAAAATAATATAATAAAATAGTTTTCTTCCAATCCGTGAATAAAAATTAGCTCTAATTTACCTTATAAAGCAAAAAATAGAGTCCGTCGTCTGATGCAGGAACGTTACCTGAATCACTACAGAGAAAATGTGACATCCTTTAAATATAGAATTTTGAAAATGACCAAGTAAAAAATGTAAAATGATGTATCATCTATTATCACAATATTTAAATAAACTTACTCTTCTATAAAATTGGTGGGATTCAGTGGAATATTAAAAGACTGAAGGTTGCACTTTGATTTTAAAACTTCACCCCTCCCTTGATCCATTTTATAAAGTCCTTGAAGATTCTTGTAATACTCAGAAATTGTATTCTGTTGATAGCTAGTGATAGATATGTTTCTGAACAAGTGAGACAAGCTCATACAACATATCTCAGTTGGTTGTCTAATATCAAAAGCTACTAGAAAAGATATGCACGGCGCGAAATAAAGGTCGCATATATTTAAAAAGGAAGCATTTGTAGAGTGACAAGCCATTATCATCACTATAAACACAATTGTAAATCTACTTTGGATGCTCATTTTCGTTGTCATCAAATCTCATCAGACAATCTAGTTAATGGTGAAAATGTCTTATTGTAAAGATATGTGAAAGTGAGATATTTTTATATGCATGGAATATGTAGTGTGGAAAAATATTGCACATGAATCTTATGTTTTACATCTTTTACGTTTAAGGTTCACTCATTTTTCTCGTTTTGTTAATTATGTTCCATTTTCCAAATAGTTGTAATATGGTTTAAATTAATTCGTCTACCAATATGATGTTACCTTTTTTGAATTATTTTTTTATTTTCAAAATTTTACGGTGCAATAAATTACATCACATTACCACTATATAAAATCATTTTAAATTCTTGCACTTTGATTAACATGAAATGATTAACATGTGGAAATTGTGTGTGTGCCAATTTTTTCAGGGTGGCAGCGACCGAGCATCAGCAGAAAGACACATATATGTAAACACGTCTTAATGTTTGATGATGTGTAGAATATTGAATGGAGAGATTTGAGCAGTCCATAATTGAGATAGAACTTTTTTTGATAAAAATACAACATTTGATGAAAACAGATAGAGGAGCACTTATACAGACTCAACACTGAACTAAGATATGCACGGGCAGCAATCAAGTTGATTCCAGTTCCATTTTGAAAATAAGAGAATTTGCAACAGCATCCGCTGGATTATTAGCCTCTCTCTGAATTTGCAGCATTCAATTTTTGTGAAGAGCAAGTAGAGCTGAACACTGAAGAAAACCATGTGCAGAGTCTGCAACACAACTAATTCTGTTGTCTAGAACATTTACTAATTGATTACAACCTGTCTCAAGTATAACAGTTTGAAGATTCAGCACGTCAGCTAACTACATTCTTAATAGCAACGCTTCTCGCTCCATACACAAAATATTAAGGCCCTTAGGACAGAATGTAGCGCTCAATAATATTAGTAGACCTTTATCATCTCTAATAACCACCGCATAGCCTCCTCGACCAGGTCTGACATCAAGTGAAGAGTCCCAACTTATTTTCACATAACTTGCTAGTGGAGGCTTCCAAACAACACTATTCTGGAAACAAATGGTAGAATAAACAGATGACATACTTGTATATTGCTTCAAAAATGATATATCTTGATAACCACGACTTGAGAATTACATATATGTGCTCCATGTAAAACGGAATTTCTGCGATACCCTTGAAAAAGCAGATTGATATGGAGAAATTATATCACTCAAAAAAGTTTGCAATCTGTTGACCCATAGTTTAATTATCACTTTTATTCTAACACCATTTAAACTTATATGTCTAAACTGATCATTTTGTTAGCTCCCTTTAATTAGGAATAAGAACTATTAGGGACATATTGTTCTGAGTATCCAGAAAACCATGATTAGCAAAATCAAGTACCTCTTTCACGAAATATGACTTAACATATTCTCAAAAGTTTGAAAAAATAAAGCAAGGAAGCCATCAATACCTAATTCTTTGTCTGGATGAAGCTGAAATAAAGCAAGTTTGACTTAATCCTTTGTATACGGTGCCAATAACATCTGATTGTGACGGTCCTGCACTAAAGAGGGAATCGAGCTCAGCAAATCATCAGAAGCTCTGATGTAATATGAAGAGAAGATTTGAAAAATATTGTCAAAGTAGTCGGTTGCTAGTTTCATGATTTTTGGAAATGTTTCTATCCGATGACACACTCATCAGTGAGAAGAAAATCTATATGATTATTCTTTCGTCTACTAGAAGCTTTGGAATGAAAATATTTGGAATTGTTGTCACCTTCAGATAACCACTGAAAGCGTGAACGTTGCTTCCAAAGTATTTCTTCTCGGAGCAGCCATTCGTCTAACTCATCAGAAATAGAACTTTTCAAAAGCATTGTTTTTTCGGTTCTCGATTGAGCTTGCACAAACCTTAATTTAGTCTTAGTATTTCGAATTCGTGCCTGCACGTTTTCAGAATCTACTTTATTCTAATTTGTCAGATGCTCTTGTAAAGACAACAACTTATTCCTAAATGATTTGTCGTGGCCTAATGACCAAGCATACGACACAATCTGAGTCATTGATTCTTTCCGAATTCACATGGGTTCAAAATAGAAATGTCCAGGTTTATTGTACACAGAGCTAGTATTCAACAGAATAGCCATCTGATCAGAGGAGTGAGTTGGTTAATGTTTACCTTATCATGCTTAAACTGCCGCTTCCATTTCCAGTTGACTAAGACCCTATCTAATCGTGCTCTGAACTCTACTTTACCAACTCTTTTATTTGGGTATGTAAATTTGGGACCAATAAAATCCCAAATCTTCCAAACGACAATCCTGAACAACTGCTTGAAATTTCTGACACTGCGAGCTTCTTAATAAAGACAAGTTAGACACCGTAGAAAGTCGTAAAACTTCTTTGAAATCACTTACCATCATCCACAAAAGTGTAACGTTACTTGTCAATCATCTCATCAAATTCCAACTTTTATACCGAAGGTGGGTGTTAGGATTGCCGTAAAAAAGGGTAAAACGAATATTCTGTTCTTATTGTAAAAACACATCAATGTAATAAAATGAGAAATTTGAAACTGATATTTGCACACCTTCTTTCCACAAAAGTGCAAGACCACATCAATGTGATAAAAGAAAATTGAAGTTCCGTCATCGTTAATTCATTAAGTTCGGATGTCGCACATTTCCATTTAACTACCTCGGTGTCGTCTATCCATTAACGTTTTTCAATATCATATGCCCTAGTTGATGTGTGGCTTGAGAAATTTTTAATTGTTGATGCTCAAATTCCTGCAAAGTCAATAATATTTCATGATGGCCGTATATAATGGGCTCAATTATAACAGGTCCAATCCCATCAGAAAATATAAAAACTTCAAGACCTTCAGCCGACTTGACAAAAAATTCTTCTCTTTTGAAGGAAGGACTGTAAGAGTAAAAGCTGTTGCTTGATTTGGCATATACATCTGAGACATTTGATAATGATAAATATCAAGCCCTACAGAAACCATCATTTTTGTATGTGTCCATCACCTTTTGTTCTTATCTAGTACTGTTGCAAGTAGTCTGTTTCACCATTAACACGGTAGCGACGAAACTCCTTGATGGGCAGCAATTTCCCGATATGCAAAAATTTCAGCTAATGCAATCTCATTCATCAAAATTAAGTCCATTGATCCTGTAACCAGGGCCGTTCCTGACTTTTTGGGGGCCCTTGGAAAATACAAAATTTTGGGCCCCTGTTGATTATGTTTTGTTTGAAATAAACATAAATAAAAATAAGAGGCTTACAAGGATTCAAACTCTAGCCACTTACCATAAACTTTATAAATCAAACCACTGCAGACATAACTGGTTTTTTACACTAAATAAGAATATATAATGGGCCCTTTAAAGGAGGGGCCCCGGGCCAATGCCCCTCCTTGCCTACCCTCCGGGCCGGGCCTGCCTGTAATAGCAAACTCCTTGATGTCGCTCACGAGTGGAGATACTTGAAAATATGGAGAGTTGAGTGCTCAATGCTGTCGGTCTTGATGCTCAAAATATATCCATTTGGTAATAATAACCCAAGCTGAGAAGAACAATAGATAAATTAATTACTGTATATTGAAGGTCGATTTTTTTACTTTAGCGTGGAACAATTCATAGCAATTTTAAATGATAAAGAAATTATCTGTTAAAATTCTGAAAATGAGACTAAAAGCATATCTGATTATTTTTACTTTGTTATACTGTTTGCTTTCAAATTTAGGAAATCAATTTTTTAATATTATATGAAATTAATTTGTAAGAAAAATTACAAATATGAATTTGGATCCGCTACAACTTGTAGCGTTTTACGGTCATTTTAATTATTTACAATGAATTGAAATAATAGTTTTAATTTCGTTGTTGATAAAACTTTATCATTTTATTATTATTTAAATTTTAAAATTGATGAACTTATAGTAAAACGAGTTAGTTTGGGTTAAAAACATAATTTTGGCCCCATAAATCGCGATAGCAACTGTATGGTTCATAAACTATAAAGGTATGGTTCAAGGCATATCTTTATGGTTCAAAAAATATAAAGGTATGGTTCATCAACCATGTTTAAAAATTAATCAAACCATTTAAAATATGTATGGTTCAAAAACTATAAAGGTGGTTCTTGAATCAGGTTTAAGAATTTGGCAAACCAAAAAATCTAAAGATATAGTTCATGAATCATATGCCGGTAAATTGTCAATATCTGTATGGTTCATCAATTTGCTAACTATGCTTCTAGAACCATCCGATACAAATATTTGAACCATATCGACCAAAAGATTCAAGAATCGAATAAAATTTTGCTTTTGGACGCACGTTACTGCTGTAATCAGTTGACGGATTTTAAGGAGACATTATGGTAATAAGATTCTCAATATAATTATTTAGCGTCACTTTACGGATTTGCCCTTTTATTTATTTTGGTAATAATTTGAGTGTGTATTTTAAACCGTCCGATTAAAATCAATTGAAGGTTAGGATGATTTTATATTTTTATGAAAATTGTTAATTTATACCTGATCCCTTTCCTTTAGAACATGCAAGTTAAGAGAGAGCATATATAAATCTAGGTTTGTATTACGAGATATGTCCAAAATAGGTAAAATATTGCATTATGAATTTTTTAGAGTAGAGACGATGATAGATAAACAAAAATACCACCTGAAATTGTATTCAAAATGTTCAATACGAAACACATTTAACAGTTTTTGTTATTTTCTTATAAAAAATCCACTGTTATTTGTGGAGGCTACCATTTCATATTGAAAATTAAGTGAATTAATAAGGTTTGACATGTACCATACAATAGTATATGAGCTTTCGGGCTGGATTTGAAATATATTCAATCTTTCGATTCAATTTTGAATTTGATCAAATCAAATCATACAATAGTTTCTCGAGAAATTAAAACAGTTAATACAAACATTTTTGTAGATTTATAAAGCAATGAAATTCATGACTTACAAAGTTACAATTCAGACAATTACATAATTATGTTTTGCACAAATGTCATCAAGCCTTAATGTTTGACACATGAATGGTTGGAGGTTAAATGAAAGAGATGAAGTAGGGAGTGCATCTCAGGCAGGGAGCGTTGAGTGCTCAGAGCCACACAACTTTTTTAGATATTCGAGCCGCTTATGCTGCATACTCTTGAACATCACTGACTCAAATTCGCGCCATCTGTCTCCAGATCCGTTGCTTCCTCTGCCTCTAAATCGGACATCTCTCTTTTTGGTACACTTTCTATAAATAAACACCACTTTCAGTTACAGTTTCACTATCCACCTCTCCAACACATACTTGGAACATCAGCTCAGCTCAAACAAGAAAAGATGGAGAGTTTGTCTGGTTTAACTTCTTCTAAGATTGTGATCGATAAGTACCGGTTTACGGGACTTGGAGGATATAATGCTGGTCGATATCTGTCTCGGATAGGCTACTCAAACTGTTCCGGGCGGGTCGTGGTGGGGTTTAATTTTCCCACTTTGCTCAAGTGCAAAACAATTCTTCCCATTTTGCCACACATTTCAGCTACTTCACATTCTCAGGTTCACTGCTTTTCTTTAGCTTTTTTGTAAAAATGTGTAAACAAAAAATATATTAATTTCAAGAAATGTTGTTTGATACAGGTGAGTGAAACAGCAGTGGACGGAGAAAGTAAGTTTGTTTCATTTTTAATTTGGCGTTAGATATTTTGCGCGCATAAATATAACAAATGTAGTGTATGCAGATCAACTAAGAACTGCGCGAGTAAGGTTTCAGCTGCAGAAGGCTTGTGGGTTTGGTGACCATTTTCTGATGGTAGGAGATGATCAGATTTTTGGTTCATGGGATCCTGAAGCTGCAGTCAAAATGGAATGGTCTGATGGGCACATATGGACTGCTGAAGTGGTATGAGATTTTTTCACTATGAATTTCATGTGACTGACATAGTGACATGTTCAGCAAAAGCGGAACTTGTGTTACTAGTTACTAATGTATGTATAATATCGTGATACAGGATATACCTGTTGAGAAAACAATTCAGTACAAGTTCATTTTGAAACAATGCATGGGAGACATTATATGGCAGCCAGGCCCTGATAGGATTTTCAAGACTTGGACTGCATCCAAAACTGTGACTGTCGTCGAAGACTGGGAAAACTCTGAACTGCAGAAGATTGTGGAGGATGGGGAGCTGCTTCAAGACACTGAAGTGAAATGCCTTGATGAATTTCAACAAGCAGAAAATTCACTGTTGGATGTTGCAGGAAATGGTAGCATTCCAGAAGATTTATCTTCCAAAACTTCGAAGATCAGTAGGATGGTAGCACAAGATTTTGTTAGTGATCATAGAAGAATGATGTCAACTGAGGGACTGGAAGATGAAGAAGTCATCATTGCTGATCCAGTTTTGGTACCTGGCTTAGGACCATCAATGTCAAATATATCAACTGATGGATCTCCTTTGGTCAGTAAAGATAAAAATGGTGATTTGAATGGCTCCATAAGGTCTCAGGACGATCAGACATCAATGGAGGTAACTGCTCGATGAGTGATCGTCTTACCTTTTAAATATTTATCATAGTGTGAGTACCACACTCAATTCTACTTTGTCGATCTAGTTTCCTCGCATTATAGCATCTGTTATAAGTTCAAGGTAGCGAGCTTTGGGGTTGATCATCCTGTTACCCATGAGCATTTATATATGATGGCCTTTACACTAGATACTGTTTTCTCTGGATTATCAATAAAATGAGTTTTCTTTCCTCTTCGGATAAGGAATCCTTGCATCTTTTTGAAATTGCACCCTCCAGATTATACTTCCATGTTCTGTATGCAATGATGTGTTTTATTGGTGCACCAAGTATCATATTGCAACTCGACGATGTTTGGCATATTTTCTGCATACAGAACATCATTTACTACAACCTGTCAGTCTATGATTTTTTTGTGAGTCCATCCCAACTCAGGGTCCTTGATCTGGTATTCGATGAATAAAAATTACCTGCAGAGTGGTTGAGCTTTTGTCTGATTTTGCTTCATACTTTCTCCATCCTTATTATTCACCATGGATTTCAATCTTATTACTTATACTTCTCTCGCACAGAGATTACTTTGTACTTCATTTCCTATGCTTGCATGTTTCACTATTTCCATATTCTAACATTGACCCTTTTTCCTGCCTATCAAAAGTCCTGCTCTAATTCGAAAGCTGAGTCTGGAGACATCAAACATCAACTTCTAGAGGAGGTGCGATCCAATTTGTTTTCACGACAAGAAAACCTTCAAACTGAGAGGCAAGAACCTGATCTAGGCTTAAAGCAAGAGAGATTGAAGTTTGAGTTGGAAAAAGATCAAAAAGCTGAAGTAAAAGCTAAAAGAGAAGAAACCAAAATGAAATTCAGTGAGGAAATAGAATTTGGCAATTCTTACTTGAATGGAGTAGAAAGCCAAATAAATGCAGCTATACAAGATACTTACCATTTCTTGAAAAATGGCATGCATTGGGTTCGCAAAACTCTACAGAACCTCCTATCTGGCTTTGAGCTGTGACACTGTTTCCAGCATGTTGGATGTACAAATTGTTGTAGCATAATTGGCACGCTGCATATTCTTAACTGAGGATGTTGTAATCTTGAAACTGAATGTGTGAGGGAGGGACTGTAAGAGTGTATTTATATATTGAACAGGAGATGGCATGTCTGATTTCGGTTTTGGCAACTGTTTATTTGCTTCCTGAGCCGAATCTTGCTACAGCATCACTTGTATTTTAGAAAAAAATAGACCTAAGGATCACAACATAGCTTCTTAGAAACAAAGTTTTCTCCCAAATAATGGAATATAGATCATGGCATCAGTTAATGACCAAGTACCTATTTCATGGACTTTGTTAAGCTCTCTATGCAGTATCATATTTGAAAGGGTATTGTTTAATCAGCTACTCTGTGCCAGGGTCAGAATCAATTGTGGCTGGATGTAGAACAAGTGATAAAGCTGGATCAGTTCCAACAACATGAGCCTCAGCCTTCACTGCCAACTGCATTGTATTGTTATGACCCGACACTAGGACCCAGGATTTGGAACCTGCTTATCAAGAATAAATCATTAAAATCTTGCTGAGCGTTGATAGACTAAGAAGTTATTAATAAATCATGCACCTCTCTAGTATGAACTTGCCTTCCTTGTACTTCTGACTCTGGTCAAAGGCAGTTTCCTAAAACATAGAAAATATAAAGCTAAAAATTTTGGCCACTGCAAAGATTTTATTGTTATAGAGTTAAAATGCTACAAAGACCAAGATCATTTGAAAGAAAAGACAAGTGTTTCTAAGTTTAGTTCTTACATATTTCCAACCTAGGAGTGCCCCACAGTCAACACAGAATATATCCACAACTGTATGAACTCCGGTCATCATCATTCGGTTATCTTTTTCCCCAAGCGTGATATTGACACTGTAAAGTTTATAATAGTAGAAACTGAGAGCATGGGGCTTGACGTTTATGTTTCATAAGTGTCAAATCACTTGAAAATTATTGAAGTTGGACAGTTGAATCATTAATCAAAGGAAATCAGAATCATTGTTTTTTGCATCTCGAGATCAATGAAGTGCCAGCAGAAACCACAATATACAACGTTCACCACCACAAGATGGATCAGAAGGGTATACAGAACATACCACTTATCAAACAAATATGCTGCTCCATGCCTGCAGTAAAATGACTGAAACCACAAAAGAAATCGTCAGAAGCATTCACTAAAGCCCAGGATATGGGATGCCAACATGATAAAAGAACAGCCTCGTATTTTAGTACTCGGGCACCGGCATGGCATCCCAGAGCCAGACACTATTCTGAGACAACAGTCATATAAGCAAACATTTGTCAAAATAAAAACTAACACTTCATTGCTGTGTGTGACGTTATGATAGAAATTATAACCCTAAAATTTATTGTCACAGTCTAATCAACAGTACAAGCAGGTGAGTTATTGTTTCATAAGCATTGATCTAAAGTCTAAACCACAATACAATGTATGCAAACATATTGACCACCACCATAGCTCAGTTTTATAGGAGCGAGGGCCATATTTAGTAGTACATGCTTATATAAGCAATCAGTGAAAAATCATGCAGCACTTGTTTGGCCACGCATTCTAACCAAAATGATTTCAAACTGAGTGTCTCGCATGCATCCTTGTGGTTTACCTTCTTAAATATCTAAATCAGTAGTTACGTGTGTACTATCGGTGGTAAACACAAGACAATGGCAAGTGCATTATATCACGGACAATCATGCATATGAAATGCATCCAACCAAGAACAACCGGCAAACTGATCAGTGATTATAAATGATAAAACAGAAGCTGTGAGAAACTTAGACGGAGAAAATTAGATGTAATTAAAAGTTGTTGATTCAGCATCACTGAACATAAATAAATGAAGGAAATTTCATACATAATGTGAAATGAAAATGTGGATGGAAAGAAGATCCTACAGACAAATCATATATATTTTACAAGCATAAGCAACCAAACTATACATTCCATCAGCAGCATATCATCCAAAGTTTATGACCACACAAGTACATTGTTATATATTATCTTGGTTTATTTGATTACAAATGCCACTAATTTGGACATTCGTCTTTCTCGACTGATTAAGTAATTGTGCAATGCAAAACCTAATTACACGTTCAGGCTACTAAAATATCAATCAGACTGCGTAACACACAAAAGTAAGAATACACGAATGAAAGAATCATAACAATAAGCAGTATGCATTTCAATTTGCAACAGAAACAAACCGTGGAAAGAATGTCATCATCGAGGGCAAGATGAGTCCGACAGTACATGCAGCTGTAGTAGAATCCAAGCCCATTCAGACTAATCTTGAAAACCCTCCCCATCCCAAAACCCTACAAAAACCAAAGATCACCAAAAAAGAAAAATCCAGAATCCGATTGATCAATCAGCATTAACAATAGACAGCCGATGATGATCAGTTCGTACCTGAAGAATCGAAATCGGTGAACGAAGAGGATCGTCAAGATTGAGATGATAAAGAAACGAGAAAAATGCGAGAGAGCATCGGAGAGATGATAACACAAGCGAAAATTGCTTGCTTTGATTTGCTGCTTCCGCTTCGTATTGCAAATTGCTGACACTGGTTTTTATTTATATTTATTTAAATGTATTTTGAATATAAATTTTTGTAGATTTCTTAGACAAAATCATAACTGCTCATTTTCACCAGTCAATTAATTTTGATTTGAAGAAAGGGTGGTGCTCAGATGCATCGTCTTGGTCTAGCAACTAAGAGCATTCTTGTGTTAAGCTCAATTGTCAGATTAACTAAAATAACTATTGAAATCATGTCTTCACGTTTAACAAATATTTATTTTCTTTCCCAATAATATCCCATATTTTAAATTACCATATTTATCAATACAATGGTGTTTATTTCTCTTTTTTAATAAGAGAAGTAGAAATTTATCCAAATTTGCCTGTTAAAGAAAATGCAGTCAAGAAAAAGATATCTGTTTGTGATTAAAATGCCGGAGGAAATAAAATGCACATAAATCTTACTGGCAGAATTATTGTCAAAGGAAGATATGATGTTTGTGTTGTGATGACTGAGGTTTTCTTTGGGGTCAGTACGTATGCGCACCATTGTATCTCCTGAACAAAAACACTCCCCAAATGCAATGGTAAGATGCTCTGGAGAAGTCATTTTCTTTAATATTATGAACTTCAACTGAAAATAGGGATCATAGAGGAAACAGACTGTTGTGGGGAGCATTTCGCCCAACTCGACCTATCCGTTGAGGAGGCCAAACCACATGAGTTACTCTTCCCCGAACCAAACCTAATGGAATCTGCGAACCCCATCAAGAACACGTCAGACAATAAAAGTAAGGTGAACTGCAAGATACAGGCAGTTAGCACGTAGCAGTAACAATTTGCTGCACTTTACCACACATGGACACAAACACGCAGGGAAGTAACTCTGAAAACATTATATTCATATGTATCAATTAACACCAAGGCAACGCCTCATGGCAATTAGCTACATAGAAGCCTTATGGCAATGCCTAACTATAGTTTGGACAACTATAAAACCAAGCCATAATGCATGGATGTTATGAGTATCTTACAGGACCAGAAGACCTTGAATCCAAGCTCGTAGCAGAGTTGTCTCCTTCAACCCAACAATGCCCCTCTGGAATTTGTATCACTGAATCAGATAATTTTGGAGCTCCAACCCACTCACCTGCTAGTGCAGTGATCCTCTTTATATGCAGTACCTTATGGTTCTCTGGGGAGCTACAATATGAAAATGTGACTAGCAAATAAATATATCCCTCGTAATGGACGCTGAAAATAAGTGCTGAAATTTTTTCTATGTTCTGTATAACCCAATTCATGGTATCATGGTAAAGCAAATGATTAAAGCACAGTAGGTAAAGCATGGAGCTTTGTCTGAGCGTAATGTTCAGACAGCAGACCAGTCTTGCCTTACATATGCTTACCCGGGTAAAAATAACTGAAGTAAACATTACAATACACGAAATTAGTGGCCACCACATTTTCAAGAAAGTAGTGTAAGTTACGCATCTAAATGTATTACGCATCTAAATGTGTTAGTTCATATATTGCAGGGTCAAAAAACAACTTACGAGAACACAACTACATCCCCAGGCGAAAATCTATATTTCTCTAAGCACCATTTCTCAAACAGAACACGATCATCTGCATTAACCAGTAATACGTAAGTAACAGTTGTAATTTGAAAACAGTATGGCTTGTAAAAATTTAATAGCTATTAGTAAGTACTCGTCGAGATTCCCATGAATGAGTTCTTTATAGAATTAAACGTGGGTGCCATGGATAGGCCCTGCACCTGAGCTACGCCGATATATCGATCTTGGACAGTGAAAGTTATCAAGCCAGCCGTCGCATACTTTCTGGCAATGTTCCAAATTTGGCTTCCAACCCCCATACTAAATTTGGTCCCAAAAGAAAACTGTATCAAGAACCAACCAGTTTAAAAAATGTCATACTTTTTCCGCCCTCGTCTGATGACAATTCAAAGATTCTAGCACATGGTGAATCAACATCAGTAACAAACAATATAGTGGATAAAGAAATAGTTTAAGCTTTGTTCTACATTTTAGAGATTCATCAGAAACAGAAATACAGAACTTGAACGAGACTATTCAAACGATAAAAGATTCCGCATAATATTATTGAAGCCAGGATTATAACTAGAAGCTGCCAACAGGAAGACACATTACATGGTCTAACAGGATTTTGCGTCTAAATTAACAACATTCAGAAAGAAAACTTCACTTCACTCGAAATTCCTTCCTTTACAATGATCCTAAAAATTTCTACCTAATTCAAGGCAAAAGGTATGAAGCTTGCAAACATCTTGAAAGATCAAAATCAACCATGAAGAAGCTCAACATTGTCAGAAAGACACCATTTCACAAACCTAAATGAATAACATCATAACATATCACATATTTACACATCAAGAAACCACCAAAACTAACCCTAAATCGAAATCATAGAAAATGAAGGAAAGAAATCAACGCAAGACGGGAACACAAATCCAACTGAATTCGAATATGACCTGGCGGGAGCCGTGAATCGCTGCGGATGGAGGGTTTGTGTGTCAGACCGTCTCTAGAACCCTAAGCCCCGCCGTCCTCTCAATTATTATAATTAATAAATAGACACAAATTGCTAGAAAATGTCGATGAATTTTTATATAAATAACATATTAATAATTCCTTAAGTTCAAACTTTACTATTTGCCACTAAAATTTTAGACATTTCTTTACTACTGGTAATATTTTACTTGGTGGAATGATTAAAATTCAAGAAAGACAGTATATGTGAAATCGTGTGATCCTTATTAATAATTTTACGAATTAAATTTAGTTTTAAATAGAGTCGTCAAACTCAACCGATATTGCCAGAAATGAATTAATATGAGGCCACAATTCTTGAAAAAGTACTTTTATCCATTTGATCACCGAAGGCCATAAAACATTCATATACATCTCATACATAACATAATACACATTCCAGTTCTCACATCAAGTTTAAGAGCTGAAGGTATCAATAATGGTAGTATGGAGTGGGTCGCTTAAGTGCGTTGCCCAGTTGTTAAGCGGACCCTTTCCAGTCGCAGCGGCCTGAACGGCAAACCCCAAGAAAGCAACCATAGCGAGCCTAGCGTGCTTGATCTCTGCTAACTGTAGAGTCTCCTTCTTCTCTGGATCAGATGCTAAACCCAATGGGTCGAAGAATGAGCCTCCTGGGTACAATCTCTTCTCTGGGTCCAGCTCTGCATTCCTCTGAAACTCGATGAATCCGATCACCACTGCTTCGATCCATATTAAGGTTGTTATGTTGAATGGCAGTGACTGTCCCAAGTATGACGAGCCTTCCACCAATTCCACCTATATGTTGTAATGCATATATTTGATTTAGATTTCGTGCAGTCAAACAATTTATTGTTACTATAAACATTGTTTTTATTAGAGTACCTTTCCGGCATCTTGCCAAGTGACACCGGTGAGTGACTCAACAGCTAGAGCTCCAACAATAGCTAACATGGCCCATCTTCCATGAATAAGCTCGCACTCGCGGAACCTCTGGAGTCCGAAGACCTCAGCGTAGGGCTGGAGTGGAGTGGACGCTACTTCAGCTGTCTCAAACCTGGTACCGATGACGTCACCCGCAAGATTCTTGGCAAGGTTCTGGTCAAGAGAGTCATAATCGTATTGCAAGTATTCAGCTGGCTTGCCTAGGCCAAATGGGTCGAATCCGTAGTCACCAACTAATGATCCGTCGAGATATTCTGGCGCTTTGGCACCAGGGAACCAGAGTGGGCGAGATGGGGCTTGCTTGGATGCAGCTTTCTTGGCGGGGCTTTCTTTTTTCCGAATCCGAAACGGGCTTGGATGCGGCCAGACCCTGAGTGGAGATCGGGGAGACGGGTGCCAATGAAGGTCGAGGAGGTAGCGGCAGTGCTGGCCATTTTTGACAGTTGTAGTATATTAGATACTGTTAATGAGGTGAAGTTGTGAGTGAGTCGATACTACAACGGATTGCTGATTGTTATGTATTTATGTTTGTAATAAGTTGTGGAATCTGAGAGTGAATTGGGTGTGATGGTGATGTATGTGATGTGAGCCGTTGGATTACCGGTGAGTATCCATCTGACGGTGGTCAAGAACCGGGGCTTATCTGCTGCCTTATCTGTTATTGCTTTGGCCGTGGATTTGCAAATGAGAAATGTGGCTATGGTTGTTGCTGAATTGCTGAACTCTATTGGTTGTCCTTGGATTTCAAATGGCTTAGGTAAATATCTTCTGAACAGGTCTGGTCGTTATAATTCCCATCTCAACAAGAGATCAGCTGGAATCTTAAACCGATGTTACATTACAGAACATTTACAAAACTGTTGGCCCGGCCGAAATCAAAACAACATCATTTTGACGGCCAAACATAATTCCAAAGTAAAATTGTAATTGAACGATCTTATGTAGTTATGTAGTACATTGTTTCAAATCTGCTACTAAACAAAAGAAAGGTATATACACTGATGCCAGACTTGAGAAATGGCGAAACTTTTATATGTACAAGTAGTTTCAGAGCCATACCTATCTCTTAAATAGCCCACATCTAGTAGCAAAGTTCATAAGAGGCATAAACAATGTCAGGAAGCACGAGAGGCAATTTATCTATGTACATTTTAAGCCTCTTCGTGTTCTCCTTCTGTATGTATGCTAAATCGGCAGTGTCCTGATAGCAAGTGTAGATCCATAGCTCTCCAGAATTCACTCGTTTCAGACTGTCTCGGCAGAAAGGGCATGACTGGGACCTTGTGTGCCTGATATAAATAATATCAAGATTGATCACATATGTATGTACTCATTAAACATAAATATTAACTGTTACAAATGGATGCCTAATTCTGAGTTGAGAAAGGTTTGGTTCGGTACCATTCTAGGTAGCATTTCTGGCACATTGCGTGATTGCAGTTGGGCAGGACAACTTTGCTCGTCATCTCCATGCAGATACCGCATTCCTCCTCTCTATCCACATCAATCTCAGAAAGTTTTCCCTTATTCGTGTCATCATCCTTTCTTTTGTATTTCGCACAAATCTCCTTCTGTTTCCTTTCTTCCAGTTCAGAGATGCCCCCATCCATTTGCAATAATGAGGGGAAAATCACACCTAAATATTACCACATGAATTAAAAGAAGACTAGGCAAAGCCAAAATGTCGAAGGAAAGACAATCAACATAAGTTCAGCACCACACCAATACTAAAAATTACTCACCATAAAATTCTTTAAGGGTCGCCTTTCTTTCATGAACTGACATTGTAGTCTTGCCATCCACATATGCCTATGAGAAAGCAAATAGTTTAATCATCGATGTTTAAGGCATTCTACAAAACAGATAAAAGGTATGACCATATAACCAGTTCACAGTACCTTGTAGATGAGTACTCTGAGCAATCCAAGAGTCCCAGCAAAATGGCAGTTAGTCCACTGAACAAGAAAGAGGAACAAATGTGCTGTCGGGCTGTATGAAAGCCTTATCTGAATGTACGCACCGTCATACTCAGTACAATATATGGAAGCCCTGTGTCATCAAAATATTCCTGTCGGTCAAATACGCATGTATTCACTCAAAGAAACCAAAAATTGTAAATTATAATGAATAAAACTGCTGGACTCAAACAACTAAGGATGGCTTGAATATATATTACTCGAATATTATACTCTATTGACCAAGGCAACGGTAGGATAAACCTCCACAACAATAATTAGAGCAATTCCATAGGAAAAGTGTAGCTAGTTGTAATGTTATTGTTATGTACTACTACTACTAGGTTCGTCAAAACTCTATATTAAGAGAAGAACTCAGTTGGTTACAGAATTACAGAAGAGTACGCAAATACTGAGAAAAGGGTGTTGCTTGATCAAGTAATAAACAAGACCGCAGTTGGTTAATATAATCATAGATAGACAATTGGAAATTTGAAGAGGATGAAGAATAAGCAAAAGGGGTGGAAGAATCGCATACAGAGTATTGGCATGCTGAATATCAGCTTCAAGAGCTTTGAGTGAATCCTTGAAAGATCTCCGCATTTCGTCGAATCCAGACCAGACGGAATGGATGAATGAATGAAAACCCTAAATGAACACCTACAAATCAAGCATCATCAGAAGCTGCCAAACATCCTCAGACTCAGACAACGATGTTGGAACTAAAGAAAGCTTTTGTTTTACTCTTACACAAGTTGAGAAGACATACCTAATAACCCTAGAAACACGATCCGAGTAACAAGTCAGAACGTCCCGCACTCAACCGACAAGCAATACAGAGAAAAGGATGAGGTAATATTATAAGTCTGATGATGATTTTGGTTGGTTTATTTGTGTTTGGCTTGGGATACACGTATTGCTTTCCTCTTTCGCGGAATTCAGAGTTGCTCTACTCATTTCTGTGATATGAAATGAAATACATCACTAATTTATGTTTATTTGGTAGTTCGTTGGTCAACTCAAACATCATCATTCATTGCTCTTTCGGCTTCATCAACTCATCTATCATAGACTCAGTTTTAACGATACTACCGACTAGACTCGATCCAGCCCTACCCATTATTATGTGTACGATAAATAGTAAATGAGAAGTGATCGTGTCATTCTCTCACTGTCGACAACATATAGTCACTGATCAAGAAGATAAGTCATTCTAATTTCTAAGATGGTTTCATGATATACTCTTGAGACTATTACAAACAACTATCAATCACCTAGCTCACTTCCGGGAAACACAAATAACCCTGGACACAATGTCCTGGGGAAAATATATTTATCCTGTAAGCTTCTAGTACTAGTGCACTACCATACAAAACTGCTCATATCGTCAGGCCAAGGCCATTATCTGAAACCTCATTCGCTTTTACCCTGATTCTGTCTTTGTCTGTTTTCCTCGATTATTTTTTGTAGCTCTTTCTCACCAGCTGCTACCATAGTTTTCACAGCATCAAATGTCGTGAGCTTGATGCTGCATTAAGATCCAAAAACATGTTAACTCACATGTATAAAACATCCTTCATAACAAGATTCTGACTTTAGGAGCTCATGTCTGACAAAATAAATCGAACCTTTATTAAAGAAAACAGCAGAATACCTGCTATTTGGAAGAGTTTTCAGTGCATTAGGCACAAACCCCCTGTACAGCCCGAAAAATCCATCACGAGCAACAATCCCTGTACAAACCAAAGCCTAGCAATTAATTACGCTGGCCGCTTTAAGACACAGTTAGGTATGTTGAGCGGTAGTTTACTTTAAGTGCTTCCAACACGTAACAGATTCACATAAGAAATGTGAAGCAAATAACTAGACATATTGTTGCAGTTTGCTGATAGAAATATAGAATGATGCTTTTCTTTTTGTGAGGCATAGCTTAGTGACAAGAAAAGGCAGCTCCAAGAACATACTATATGACAACAATTTACAAACCAAATGGTGGGAAGATAGCAGACTATTCATAACAACATGGGGAAAATAGGACTGCACACCAACGTTAAAAACTTTTGAGTAAGAAAAATCCTAGTTTGAAGACTGATTAACTTGGATTTAGTGCCCTTAGAATAAATCATCGAGTAATGTGAATACAACCTTATGGGGTATAATTGAACAACAATGTGTCTGAATGGCAAAGAAGTATATACAGCTCGATATTTGAATAGATTTAATTACCTGGAATAGCATCTAAAACTGTATTGTATGGATTGCCCCTCATCTGCATTTGCCTCCTGACAGTGTCCAGAGGATAGCACATGAGTGTAGCAATGGTTGCCGACACCAGAGCTGTAGCAAGAGACACTTCAGTCCTTTTTTGGTATTTCTCTGGCAAAGACTTCTTAACCCTGAGTTCGAATCACATACAAATGTTTCAAATATTCAATTCTCATCCAGGTTTAGCGTTGTTCACAAATGTATACAGTTTACACAACTTACAAGTCAAAAACACAGAAGTTCACAGCAATGTAAGGTGCAATTCCAATGAGAGAAGGTCCCAGACCACTATAGAAAGATGCAAATCCTTCCTCTCTTAACATGTTTAGGGCAACCTGATTAGATATCAGAATTCTTTTCCATTGCATACAGGCTGGGATCAGAAAGCAACAAACACGCTGATATTACCTCAGTCATCGACTTACTGCCCGTTTCCACTGCTAATCGTAATCTTAGAACATCTAAGGGATATGTCACCTACAAGTAATTCAGAAGTTAGCAAAACCAGAACAGACACTTTAAGATTAATGTGTAAGTATTTGATATAGCTACTTAAAAGTTCCATAGAGAGACCCTACTCGAAGAATATAAACCATTATCATATTTCTAGACAAACCTTCAAGAAAAACAGCATGTCAACACTGTTACACTTATGCCCCCAACAGGGTGCATACTGATTACTGAGTAAGAAAGGGCACAACCCAATATGCCAACTAGTTTATGTTATGAAAACAAAGGATATGACTCCCCAAAAGCATTCACGGATCAAGAATAATATTTTACTTACAAAGGTGGATGTCATGCCAGCACAAGCACCAGCTGCAAGCCTTCCAATAACAGAGAGCTCACCATCAGCACCCCTAAAAAGTTTCTTAAAGATGCAAATGTGAAACATTAACTCAACAACTCTAAGCAATCGATGTCATGATATCATTGGAAACAGTATTTTTAGTTTAACAGTACCTTGTATGCTTCATAAGTAAAGAGCTGAGCAGCACTGTATGGAATGATACGTATAACCTGAATGTTAACAAGTAGCCAAGTCATTCAAATTCAGCAAAGTCTCAAGGAAGGTTACTATTCGTACTAGTAAAATGATACAAAAGAAATAACCTGAGGAAGGTTCCCCTTCCAGTACCCCTTTAATCCTTCTTCCTTACCAATTGATGCAAGGGCCTGGATTCACAAAACGTTATAAGATAATAAAAATTGGATAAATTAGTTTCGTGCAATACAAGTGATGCCAACAGAGAACTCCATCACATATTAATGACGCGTTTCAGAATATTTTCTCGCACCTTAGCTGCTTTAGAGATCAAACCATAAAAGTGTAACCAAATTTCTACAATAATAATTAATAAGTTTTACAAAAGAGAGATAACATTTGATTACCTCGAAAAAACCTATAGCTTTCTTTGCACTTTCTTGCCCAACACGTAAGCCATGAGTCTGCGAGAAGAAAGTCAATTTTAGGCCTAAGAAATCTCTAAACATTAACAAACTTTAAGAAAGCATGTAGGAAACACTACAAATAAATTGATGATGAAACATAACAGAATGTATAGCGGCTATTATTTATATGGCAGGTAATCCTGACAATCCAAGAAAAATAATGTCATATAAAGCAATGATTGTTGAACTTGAAACCATTCAGGCAATCTACAAAAAATCTACATAACTGAAACTAACATAGTTTAACGAAATATAAATTTCCATTCAATGTATCTCTAAAAATATAATAAACATAAGTGCTTTCACAATTCAAGCTTCACCAGATACCTGGGGAACATATAGGTCCTAAAAACATCAAACTAGTTAGCCACTCTCATTCATGATTACAGGCTCAAGCTTGATGGGGAAATATTTAAGGCTACTAAAAAGGAAGGCGGTGATCTTAATTTCCTTTCAAGTCCTAAAATAACCTAATCAGAGAATACATTCTTCCGTATAACTACACAAATTTTAATATCTACCACCCAATCCTTTTAGTAAATAAAGGAATAATAGGGACAACGGAATTCCCAAACAATAATCTCAAAAAGCGCAGATATTACATAAACAGCATTTCCAAAATTCAACACAAAAAACACGATTTAAACCTGCATAAGAAGCTTGAGGCGGTCAAGAGGAGCCGTAACGGTCTTAGCCGCGGCACCAGCAGCTGCTCCAGCCAGAAACAGCGTGACGTCTCTCGGCACGCAAGCAACTAGCGCTAACGGATGTTTCAACAATTGAGCGGTCGTAGGCGCGTAATCTCTCTTATTCGTCCTCTCTACAACCGATATACATGCGAAATTCCCAAACCGACCTCCACCGCTACGATTAAACGAAGTCGTCAATGCAGTCGTCGTCCTGCGGTTCGATTCCGACTTATCCGGTCCTCCGATTAGGGCCGGAATCGGTCGATACAACAGCACGGGTTTCTCGTGTTCCATCGCGAGGGAAGAGATAAGGGTGGAGAACGGCAGCGTTGAATTTTGAAGTTGTTGGAAAATAACGACGACGGAGTTGGTCGAGGAGAAGGCCACTAAGATGGAGTTGCTTTTTTATTTTTTATTTTATATGGAAATATTCCTGACCGTTGATATAGACACGTGGCAGTTGGATCGGATAGATCTGGAGTCATTCTCGTTCGTAGTCCGTCGGATCAATTATTAAGTTATTTTGTAATTTAACGTCACGGTGAAGGCAGGAAATTATCTCCGAGAAAGTGATTATTTGTATTTGAGATTTATTCTTAATAAATTTTAAGAATATCTCTAGCCAAAGGGGTGCTCAGATCCAGTGCTGCAACAGCTATTTACAGAGACCCAAAACTACGTAGTTTTGATAAAGGGTTCATCCAAAACTACCTAGGGTTATAGTAAATAACATCAAAGTGACGCCGTTTTGGTCCTCGCAGCAAATAGCTGCGCTGCACCGGATCTGAATCCGCAATTGACGGTTTCTTTTGAAGCCACAATTCACATTCCCAATATATCCTTACTTTACTTAATAATTAAAAATAATAACCTTACATTATTATTATTATATACATTTATACCCTATAAAATTCAAATTTATACACAAATTATATGCATCAAATTACTAGTGTAATTTAAAGTAACTATATAGATTTAGAAGAAATAAAATGTTAAGGAAGGATATGGCTCGGCCTACTACTGTTCAACGAGCTGATCGAATTGGGCCAGCCCAGTTTAAAATTTTGATCTAATGGGCTGATATTTTAGGCTGGGGTTGGATTATTTTAAACGTAAACGTAACTTATCATTTTGATTTAGTAGACGTAACTTAAGAAGTTAAACCTAGTTTGATTTAGTAGAGCAGAGTTTTATTAATTCTAACAAATTATTTTTTATAATTATCATTTTTACCTAATATTTATAATTAATCATCTAACAAATTTGTGGATGTGGCAACAAAACAATTCCTATAATAATGTTGAATGATAAAGGAAAGAATCTAGAGAGAGATAATTTTGTAAAGATGATATCATTTCAACTTTTCATTATATCAATCTTATTTTGACATGGATAATCATCGATTTCAACTTCCGTCTTTACGTCTAAGTCTAATGATAAATTACTATGTGTTTCGTTAAAAGTGCACGAATATGTCATATATTTAGTTGAAAATTTGTAAATTTTCCCTTAAAATGTATACAATGGAACATACTTTAGCTCACTTTACTGTTTTTGGCACTTAGAATATCTGAGATCCTAATCCTAACCGAGTCCACATGCTGTTTACCATATAAACACAAGTGCCTTACCGAGTCCATTTCCAGCTAGTTTCTAATGAACCACACAATTGTATTCAGTTCCAGCCACGCCGTAAATCAACAGATTGAGAAACATACATATCAACTTCATTTACAAAACTGTCAAGGGACGTGGATCGGCCTCAGTCCTATCCTCATGTCATGAAAGATTTGGAATGTGATTTTCCCCAGTTGTAAATCATGTCATGTTGTGAAAGACATGTTGAGTGAAGCAACCAAAATAATGAACTGAATTCCAAAGTTAGGATCAGAATGGCACATGTTCAACATCCTTAATAATTGACAGCTGGCTCGTACACTGCATGCTTTTGACGTTTGGTGTACAATACAAAATCACAACTTTGTGCAAATCGATCTTAGAATCATGGGGCGCCCGACGCTCCAATATAAAACCAAAAATTCAACATCATTTCCCAGTCTCAAGTATTTTATCTAATCCGTGGTTTGTTAAGGTTCCGTTTGGTTGAATGAAGCATGGATGGAAAAGAAATTTTGACGGACAATTTAAAGAAAAATATTTGGATGTGTTTGATTGACTCATTTAAAATGAAAAAATAATAAAGAAAAAAATATAAAATTTCCTCTTAATTTTCACTTGAAAAATTACTCTCCATTATATTTTCTCTTAAAAAAATTTCACGACTATTTCCCAAATGCAAACAAAGGGTAAATAATTGCGGTTTTGGAATTTTGAAACATAGTTTTAATCTAAAATAATGGAACTAATCATATTTTGATTTGAGTTGGACTTGAAATGACATCACCCTAATTTAGTAATAATCCAACCAAAGTGCCTAACCTCCACCACTTTCGAAAAATAAACATCAATTGTGAATTTATCTCTAGCAAATAGTGTAATGTAACATCGAATCTTTCCCGTTCAATTAAATTATAATATCTTTAAGATTGCGAAATACTCCCTCCGTCCCATTATGAGTGTCCCATTTCCTTTTTGGATGTCCCAAAATGATCTTCCCATTTCCTAAAATAGAAACTTTTTACCTATACATTTACACTCTCTTTCATACTTTTTATCCCACTCATTCTCATTCTTACTTTTTATCTCACATTTTTCAATTTTCTTAAAAACCGTGAAAGTTCTCAAATGGGTCACTCAAATTGGGACGGAGGGAGTACATTCTAACAGATCTTAAAAACCCAAAAGAGTTCATTCAACAAGTTGTTTTGCTAGAGAGAAGCTTCTCAAGATCTCTATAAGCGACAGACGAGCAGCAACTGATGTAAGAACGTGGAGATGTACGAGTGGTTCTCTAAACATGACAACCAGACTGTCCATTGTACTACTAGTGTGCTGCTGACACATAATGTGCTTGATATATTAGTTTAACGTCCGTACTAGGTTGTTGTCTTTACCTAACTACTAATTGATTCGGTGCAATGTCCTGTAGATTGTCTGATTTTTTTAGGCACGGAATGATATGATGAATATATTAACTGATCTATTGAAATGGATTGAAACGAAGCTTCTGCGAAGCTGCAACTGCATGTAACACTCTGCATTTAATCATATCGTTACTGCTAGAGAGTACCGTACGTATCTGATGGAATTCACCTGCCTTATTAGCCTAATCAAACTCAATCCTAATTCCTAAAAAAATTACCAATTATTCTTATTTTATTAATCTTGTTAAACGTGCAGGAACTCTACATGGTGAAGAATCGATTAATGGTACGTGAAATAATGTGTATGCCGTCACGTAATCGATATCAAGAAATTACTTCCTTGCTTCCGGACGAAATTGCGAATTCTGGTGTAACATTTAGGCATTATAAGATGAATGAAAGTTCAGAGGTTGTTTTGAAACATTAGAGTAGCTCTAAATCGAAGATGATTGCTTTTTGGTATTTTTGAGAATGTAGGTTTAACATATGGAGTGACGTTTACTCTCAATTATAGAGTTCAGTTAAATATCAATTGCGTTAAAGTATGTCGAGTGAGTAGGGCTAATCATACGTCCACGTAATGTGGCACTGATTAACGTAATCGATATCCGTGCTTGTTATCGTTATACACATATTGCAAATTTTTAGGTTTGACGTAAAAGATAGCCACAGCTACTACATTAAAATTATTTTTTATTAATAATGATATATAATGAAAGGAAATTATTTACAAATTTAAAGTTTAAACCAAATTATTTATTTTATTAAAATGTAAGGAAAGTATTTAGGGCAAAGTAATTCAAGATAAACCAATAGTTTAGGAGAGACGGAAAGATTTAATATCAACCGTTGGATTAGATTAATATGCGGTTGATATTAAAGTTGGTTTTTATATAATGAGCGGTTAGATTTGTAAAAAACCCTAGCGGTTGAGATTGTCGGTTACTTTTTTGTATCAAATCTCATCCGTTGGATTATTAGTAATCAACGATTGATCTCACCGTCTCACATTTATTTATCGGTCCTCCTAAAATCTTACTCTAAGTATTTATTTCAGAACATAAGAGGATAACATATATTTTTATAATGCCATGACACTTTATTTCGATAATTGATTATTAGTAAAATTTATAAAACAATCTAGAGAAAAGTATGGAGATACATAAAAACGAGATACTTTATTGAATAATCTAGGAAGGTTAATTGTGACCACATGATCAAAATAATCCTAATCTTTTATTTGAGATGATTACAAGTAAATATGAGTTGAGTTGTGTTATGTGAGTAACTTGAATTGAGTGAAAAAGATTGAGTGTGAATGTCTCCTATAAAAGTTTCTCATTCAAATAATAAAATATTTCATGAATTCGTAACTCAACAAATATTTATTAAAGATTAATGGTAAAATTAAAATCGAATTAATTAATTTAAGAAAAAATAAAATTTATCCAATCATCAAATAAGGCAATTTTAATAGGTCATCCATTCTCATAAAACATGACCGTGTTGTTTTTATGATTTCAATCCTTCAAAACAAAATTATCAATTAGCTTTAGAATAAAAAATGCTCAAATAATATATTTTAAATCTTATCTAAGTAACCATCCTATGGAAACATTGAAACCAACACAACATTTTATGAGAATGACCCCACGTGGCAAGCTCATAGATCCCAAACAAAAATCATGAAACTTCCAGGAAGATGCATCTTTTGTCATCTTATAATATACCAAACACAACACTAACTCATTTTCCAAATTTATTTTTCAATTTTATTTCCCAATTTTATTTAAAAAAGAGATATATATCACTCTCTAACACATATCTCAACTCAACACCAACTGACAAAAAAACTGAAACCAAATTCAATTCATTCTAATCCCATTTTCCACCTCTCTTCTCTGGTGGAATTCATTCACCAGAAAAATGTCATCCTCTCAATCCCAACAACATGCAATCAACGATCCATGGTTGATGGAAAACGGTAGTGTCAAACGACTGACTAAAGAAGCAAGACACAGACATGGCAGGAGTGCACACAGCATGTCAAGTTCTTCACTTAGGAAGAAATCTGATTTGGCTTTGGTTAACAAAGTTAGAATTTCAATCCTTAGACAGTTTCTTGCTAATCTTCAGGAGGTCATTTTGGGAACTAAGTTGTTCATTCTTTTTCCTGCTGTTCCTTTAGCTGTTGCTGCTCACTATTTTCACTTTGGGAGAGTAAGTCTGCTTAAGATTCATTAAAACATGTTCACTTGAATTGTCATGGTGTATTTTATAATTTGTTAAATTTTAGTAACATGATTTTAATTATGTTGAAATGTTTGTCGTGGTTTCGTTAATTTTGAGGTTACTAATGGATTTAATTTGTGTTTGCAGTCGTGGGTATTTGCGCTGAGTTTGATTGGACTGACACCTCTTGCGGAACGTGTCAGCTTTTTAACAGAGTAAAGCATGATTTGTTATTAGATATTCTTTTGTTTTTCGGTGATCTTATTTTCATGGGATTGAAAAGGTGGTGGTTTTGACTTTTGATTTGCAGGCAGATTGCTTACTTCACAGGCCCTACAGGTATAAATTTTGAATTTTTGACCAATTTTTTGAACTGCAATTCAGTCACTTTGCAATTAGTTCGCTCTTTGCAAGCATTTGTTATAAGGAATCTTGGGCATTCATGTCGTTGCATACTGAATTCAAAAATGAAACATTTATTTCCGGTTTCATAACATGTTAATTTGGCTAAACTTGTATAATTCTAGTTTAGAGTCCAATACGTCTTGTATTTGTGATCAAGTGTCGAGCCTAACTTCCACTTGCCAATCATTGTGAGCTGCCAAATTCTTTTGAACCATTAGTTTCTAATCTTTGAATCGATAACAAAACCAGTCCTAACTGTTGTCGCTATCTCTTGAAGTGTTGATTATGTTTTTCATTATGCGTTTGTATGAAGAGTCCGATTTCATAGCAACTTAGCAAGGGGTTGTATACCAAATATTTTGAGTAGCGCGAGTCCTGTACCTTAAACTTCATTCTAAGTTATTCGCAAACTTCGAAACTAGGTTTTGGATTAAGACATAAAATTGTACCCAACCTCTTCTATAAAGTAGTAACAAGGAAATCCAATTGCATAAGTACACTTTATTTAGGATTCATTATTGATTGATCCGTTATATGCAATGTTCATGTAGTGGGTGGACTGCTCAATGCAACATGTGGAAATGCCACGGAGCTGATCATAGCAATTTTCGCTCTGACCCAGAAAAAGATAGCTGTTGTTAAGTATTCTCTTCTAGGGTCTGTACTATCGAACCTTCTTCTGGTTCTAGGAACATCTCTCTTCTGCGGAGGAATTGCTAACATGAGCGTTGAGCAGAAATACGACAGGGTAAGGAAATGCAGAAACAGGATTTGATTTTAACTATTTTTATGCCACAAATTAATGTTTTATAACACTGCGACTTTTGTTGGAATGACAGAAACAAGCGGATGTTAACTCCCTCATGCTACTCTTGGGCTTGTTGTGTCATATGCTTCCATTGATGTTCAAGTATGCTGGTGGTTCAGTTGCCATGGCAGTAGACGCCAGTCTTAACCTGTCAAGAGCAAGCTGCATAGTGATGCTCATTGCATATGTCGTGTTTATCATCTTCCAGTTATTCACTCACAGACACATGTTTGAAGCTCAGGAAGAGGTACTGTTTAGGCCAACTTAATTCCTAAGTAATACATTTTACCTGGAAAATCTGTTTCATGACAATTTTATAAATGCTTTGATTTGACTGCATTTTTCCAATGTTATCAGGAGGGTGAAGAAGGTGACAATTCCGAGGAAGAGGAAGCAGTGATAGGGTTTTGGAGTGGTTTTGCATGGCTAGTTGGAATGACAGCTGTCATTGCTCTTTTGTCTGAATATGTAGTTGGCACCATTGAGGTGAATATTAAATACTGAGTTATAAGTCAAGCTGATGTTCCTTGAGTTCACTCAATAACACTGTTCTGATGTCGCAACTACCAGGATGCATCAGAGTCTTGGGGATTGTCTGTGAGCTTCATCAGCATAATATTACTGCCAATTGTTGGCAATGCAGCTGAGCATGCCGGAGCTGTCATTTTTGCATTCAAAAACAAGTTGGTGAGCACACAGACCTGTCGATGATCCTTAAGTTCATTTTCTTTATTCTTTCCAAAACACTTTATAAATAAAAAAACTAACTTTACAATGCAGGATATCACTTTAGGTGTAGCTTTGGGCTCCGCTACTCAAATTGCAATGTTTGTGGTGAGTACTACACTTCATTCATTTTGCAGCCTTACAAATGTTTCATGAAACTTTCAACACTCTGTCGGTCATCAGTAAATTGAACATAATGTGGATGAAAAACAATGATCATTGATCAAGTAGTTGTTTGAACTGATTTACAGATTCCACTATGCATTATTGTCGCATGGATAATGGGAATTGATATGAACTTGGATTTCAATTTGCTTGAAACTGGAAGTCTCGCTTTGTCAGTTATCATCACAGCCTTCACCCTGCAGGTGTGTACTTTATAAAACGACATTCTTAAAGTTCAAATTAAATATGAACTACCTGCTGATTCTAAAATTTCTGTAAATATTTTTGAAGGACGGGACCTCTCACTACATGAAAGGGCTTATTCTCCTGCTTTGCTACGTTATAATAGCAGTTTGTTTCTTCTTCAACAAAACCCCATCAGGTAATTCTAAGACACCTAAGTTTAAATGTCGAGGATCTATTAAGTACTTCGTGTGACAAAGATTCATCTTTATAAATCATTATTTGTTTTTAGGTGAAGCAGATGGTCTCCATCTCCCGTCCGGAAGATTCCTAAGTGCTTAAATCAGTTCAGTCTGCAGTGCAGTGGTACAGATTTATGGCTTGAACCAGTTTGAAGTCAGAATGAACGCAGTGAAATAATTAGCAGCTTATATGAGTTTTTTGGTAAGGATGTGAAGATTAATCAGTCCGAGTTTCTACACTTGATGGTATGGTATAGTGTGGTTTATATATGGAACCACGCGGAGGAGAATGCTCCGCTTTCTACAAGTTAAAATTGTCTCAGGGAATTGGAACTTTATGGTGCCTTTTTTCTTTTCATTTTTGTATTTTCAATTCGGATTGCTTTAAGTTTATTATAAAAATATATTCTTAATAATACTTTGGTATTTACATGTTTGAAAACAAAGAAAATAATGAGGATCATGCATGCTATAAGCCACTATATACATTTGAATTCACTAGCCATTGTTCCAACAGATATTTTAATGAGCTTTTATGCACCAGCCATTGTGTAAAAATTACATTCCAAGATGAGCTTTTGTGCACCAGCTATAAAATGAGAATCAATAGAATGGTTCAAATTGATGATACAACTGAAACTTAAAAAATGTTGCAAACTTCAATAACCAGAACATGAATTTCATCGCAGAAAGGTGATGACTTAATGCAGAAAAGGGTGATGACTTAATGGTCAGGCTCTTCAAAAGCATTCACAAAAACGATCTTTATATGATGGCAGGTCAATGCATAGATTTTTACAAAGGGATGTTGTATTCTACTCTGAAGCCTCACTTCTTATCTACAGCTTGTAACAATATAAGTACCTTGAGAAAATAATATGAAGCACCTCCAATAGCAGCGTACTGCAGTTTCTCTTCTCCTTCAACTTCCATAAAATCACCATCCCCGGCGCGGTTAAATCCTCCAGCTAGCCAACCCAAGTTCCTGTAACCATTCTCATATAGTCTTGAAGCTGCCATCAATGACCTGAAGTCAATCAAAACCATTTTCAGCATTTTGTTTGAAGTAGTCTAATTGTTAGAACAGTGTCAATTACCTAAGGCCTTCGCCGCACGCCACGAGCAGTTTGCTATTCTTATCAGGCACAATATCCTCAACTTGTTTCACAAACTCCTCATTAATAGTTGTAAACTGCTGGCCAGTCCAACATCCAATGTATCCAAAATGCACCCATTTCTTAAGCAATGTAAGCGGACTATTATCTTCATCCTTGAGAAACAAGGGAACATGCGGTGTCCCGGAAACACAAGCCTTCTCCCTCTCCCACATTGGTCTCACATCCAACAGAACATACCCTTCAGAGTCAATAATGGATGCTGCTTCTTTGGGAACTATTGGTCTCAGTTTACCTGATTTGATCAACTGAAGACCATTGCTTGACACTGCCTTTACAAGAAATGCTGAACTGGGGCGGTGATTGGAGGGTCTGGTTGTATTTGGATGTTTTGGGTGTGGAAAAGTTGTGGTCTGGAGATTGATGAGCTGAAGTCCTGCCATGGATCTTTTATTGTTTTATGCTGTGTTTGGTCTGATACTCTGATTGATGTAGCCTGTAGCTATGAAGAATATCTGCCCTTATCCTTTGAGATTAAATTTGAATTAAATATCTCCATCTTTTTAGTAACCCAACTAAGAGTAAAGATCTAGGGTAACTATCAAATATTTGTGCATAGGACATGATTTCAATTTTGATTTGGATGAAATTAAAAGTAATTTTTTTTTCAAATTTCCGTTTTTTCGTAAATCCAACCGTCGACTGCTGGAAGTTAACCAACCCAAGTAAAACTAATTCATATTGAAAATAAAAATAGGAATATTTCCGTAAAGATAATCTTAATACTTTGCACGAGTGAAAACCGGAGTGGCAAAAACAAATAAAATCAAAGTGGAATTGCGTAACCTAAATTCAACTCCAACGCTATTCCTCTGATTCAGAATCTCAGTCATGCTCTGACGCTAAAAAATGACGACTTCCAGTCCTCTCACGGTTGAAGAGATCTTCGAAGACTACAGCGGTCGCCACGCCGCTCTCGTTCGTGCCCTAACTCTCGGTAACGTATTTTTAACAAATTAAAATTTAGGGTTAAGAATTAGCCTGATATTAATTTGAATTTTGCAGAAGTGGATACTTTTCATAGCCTCTGTGATCCAGGTACCTCTTTATCAGTTGTTTCAGTCCTGTCATTAGCATCTTAATTAATGACTACTCTAATTGGTGGATTTCAGCTATGATTTTCTTCTGTTTTATAGGGAAATTATTATTTTTATTTTGTGACATTATTTTTATTTTATTAGCAAAGGAGAATTTGTGTCTATATGGGTATCCAAATGGAGCATGGGAAGTCAGTCTTCCAGAGGAGGAAGTTCCGCCTGAAATTCCGGAGCCAGTATTGGGTATTAATTTTGCTAGGGACGCCATGGAGTGCAAGAACTGGTTGTCGTTGGTGGCTATTAATAGTGATTCCTGGCTACTTTCTGTTGCTTTCTTCTTTGGCGCTCGCCTTAATCGTAATGAAAGGTATATCTTTCAAAATATTACGGAGTATTAGATTTTTTGTTCTAACAGTTACATGGTAACCTGAGTTGTGCATTTGTGTTGTTGTAGATTATTTTGCTTCTACTGTTGCACTTTTAATTATTCTGGTGAAAGCATTGCATCTGCACTTAATTTGCCATCTTTCATTGCTGGATTTTCTCTTTCAAATATCTAATGGGTTCTCACCTGTTAATTTATGCAAAAAGATTATAACACTTTCTTTACCTAATTTTTAGGAAGGGTTCGGTCTTTGCAGGTATCAGTTTGAGCTATTATGTAGTTTTTGATGGTTAGTTGTTTGGTATTTCACTTAATGTCAGTATAAACTTTGTAATTTGTACATTTTGTTTGAGTGCTAATTCCTAATTACATACTGAGTTTAATGGCTAGTGTAAAGTTTAAATTCTCATGGTTGGATCAACGGCAAGAATCCTAACGACATATTCCGTTAGTAGTACGAGGGGTCCCATTTTACAATTATATATTAGGTTGAAGCTATGTAATGGTTAGGATTTATACCTGAAGCAGTGTCCCAAAGGCCAAAACCCTGCTTTTGGTACCTGATTCGTGGTAGAGATACCACACTGCATATTAACAATAAATCTGTGATCAAAATAATATTGAGTTGAGCACTTCAAAAAAAAGAACGTTATCAGTCACAGAGCATTAAAAATCTACGTGGCTTCATAGAATATTGGGTATGCATGTGAAATTTCACTTTCAGCTAGCACGATTGATTACTAAAACTCAAGGAAACTTAAATTTTCCTCCTGCTTCACAGCTATATGCTCGTATATACCGTGTTTCAGCATTGAAGCGTCAATAGTCTTTAGGTCTCTTATTGGAACTTTTCAGAATTCAGCATTAAATGTGAATACCATTTTATCTTTGTTGAAACTTGATTTGTTGTTGAAAATGTGGTACCTGATAAACAGGAAGCGTCTATTTAACTTGATCAATGATCTCCCAACTGTATTCGAGGTTATGTCTGAGAGGAAGTTGCTAAAAGAAAAACCCTCATCAGACAATGGAACAAAATCCAGGGTCAATGGCTCAAAGGTCACATGAAAATGTTTCTTTTGTCCTTTTTCGGAGAATCCAATTCATCATAGGCCATATCTATCTTTTTAAGTCTTTCTTTTTCATGCTGCTGAGTATGCTCTGGTTTTTTTGCTTCAGATATCTAACAATGGACTTGTTAAAAGTGCTCCTAAACTAGCTAAAGAAACTCAGGAAAGTTTTGATGCAGAAGAAGAAAAACAAAGTGAAACCCTGTGCGGCAGTTGTGGTGGGAACTACGGCAATTCTGATGAATTTTGGATCGGGTGTGACATTTGTGAAAAATGGTACCATGGGAAATGTGTCAAAATAACACCTGCCAAAGCCGAGAGTATCAAACAGTACAAATGCCCATCTTGCACGAACAAGGGGCAGTGATATTGTCAAAACAATAGTTTTTGTAGAGAGGTGCGTCAAGTATTTTGTTCAGTAGCTTGGCTTAGTTAGACTTATGTCAAAGCATGAAGTAGTGTCATGCCGTTTAGTTTATAGTAGTAGATGAGGGTGGCTAGAGGAATATTAATTTGTTTCATTAAACCGTTATATTTTGTCTTCTATTAATACGTTATGTCATGTTTCAGATCCATTACGTAACCTTCTGTTTTCTACTGAACAATGACAATTGACTATTAATATTTTTTTTGATATAGACTATTAATATTAATTGTAAGTGTTTGTGTGTAGCATTGCTTTATAAATTATTGCTACAACTTTATTAGCATGTAACAAGAATGTGGTTCTCATTGTTACAATGCACATTTTGTTCATCAAGGAAGATGTTGAGAATCTGAACTAGTTTGATCTTCGCGTCTAAGCTTATTCAACAAAGATGTAACTAAAGCATCTGTATTCTCAGCTCTTGCTTCTTCCCTCATCCTCCTAACCTCCTCTCCCTCCTTCCAACTTCTCTCCATATTCAACCTCTCACTCTCCAAAGCCTCCATTTTCCGCATCCATTCCATCTCCCTCACTCTTCTCTCCTCCTCCCTTGCCTTATATGTCTCCCTCCACTGCACTTCCATTTGCATTTGTTGCTTCATGAACTCTCCTAATATCTCCCTCAACTCACTTTTCTTGTTTTCACCACTCACTTTCCCCTTCTTTCTCTTTTTTGTATTAATACTTGTTAATGTTGTCATTGCTACAGTTTTGGGAGGATCCCCATCACTCTCATCAATATCATCCTCGTCTTCATCCGATGACATACTAGACTTTTTCCTAGTAAGTCCGCTGCTACCACCACCACCGCCACCCGCCCCTTGCGCCTCGCTCCACAGCATCCTCTCCATTCTCGCTGTAAATATTGTTTGCATTTCATTGTAGAATGGAAATTGCTGCCTCATTGCATCTGGCTCCATAGTTTCACATCCCTATGAACATTTTTCAATTCACACATTTATCAATATAATCCCAAGTCAAATATCCACACGTGATTGCTACATGAATCTTCATTCACACACATTACCAATAAAATTTAGAAAGTGATTAACAACAAAAAGGAAAGATCATCCGCATTATATCCATCTTTGTTGAAAATGAAACTTTTCTTGTTGAGACGATTTGATTCACTATAAGTCTATAACAGCATAAAAAGGGTTTATTTTAGCCCTAGAAATTTCAACATTCTTGTAACTAGAAAATGCTCATTTTTCCATGCAATTAAGATTTCAATAAAGAGAGAAGAACATTGTGGAAACCCTTTTTCATAGTAAGCATAAAAGTAGACTACAGCTGAAAAAAATAAACAAAAGAGAAGAACTGGTTTACCTTATATCTGGTAACAAGATTCTTCCATTTACACTTGCACTGTTCGGCACTACGATTGAAACCCTTTTCCCTCATTTTAGTAGAAATGATTTCCCATAGAAGCTTATTTCTTTTAGTTTCCATGAAAGTCTGATCCAGTTCCGCCCGTATCGTTAAAAACTCTTTTGTCTCTTGGATACTCCATTGAGGAAATCTACTATCACTCCCTCCTTCCATACTTATTAACTGTTGATGCTGTTGTTGTACTCCCCCTTGAGGAACAACAACATATTGTTGAAGCTGATGTTGTTGTTGATGATTGTGATGACCTTCCATGACTTAGCAGGAAAGTACAAGAAGAGAAACTCCAACTAAATTGATAAATTCATATCATGTAGAGAGTAAGAACTAAATGAAGATGAGGGCAAAAAATGTTAGAGGAAGAATGGAGGAGAGATTTATGGAGGTTGTCTTATGTGTGAAAATATGTGTGAAATGTCAAACAACCTGAACCATAAAAAATGTAGAGTAGTTTTAATTATTTCTTTGAATCTCAAAATTGACAATTCATACAATTTCTTTGACTTTTTGATTATTAATTGTTTTTCATTATGTAATAAGCATATGCTATTTAAGTATATTGTATTTCAATGAAATTTATGAGCATTTTGAGACAACCATCCATTCTCCAAGGCAGTATTCAAGCCCTATTTACTGATTATAAGACTTTGTTTTTCATTTTAATTTATAAATTACGCCATTTTTAAGAAAACTTGTGATATTGAAATGCAAAATTAATAGATTGAGGTCGAGTGAAACCAATACAAGTTAAAACTAAATATAATTATAGGCAAAACTACACATTTCGTTAATAAAAGTTATAAAATATACTCGTTTTTAAATTGCTTTTAGGATGCTCGGCATAATCTATTATAAAGATTTTGCATTTAATTTGATGATTTATCTCATACAAAAATATTTGCAGAATTTATATGCAGACAGCTTAAACATTCAAGAAAAAGTGGCATAAACATAGAAACATTGCACGAGTAAAATAAGTTAAATGTGAGCGCCCTTTTTTTAATTAATATTCAAATAGTGTATATTTTATGTAGAATGAGCTTTGAGACCATGTGATATATGATATAAAGAGGATAAATTTTAAATACTAACATAAAATACAAACTCTATTGATTTTGATTAATGACGATTGAGATCCAGATAAAATATTAATTTAATTAAATTAGTCGATTAAATTTGCAAAAATTTGGGACTATTTTACTTTAATCAACTGTTATATTATAATTAATCAACGATCAAAATTTATGTTTAGTCGTTGTACGAAAATAATTGAGATCCAGATATTGCAATAGAGAATTATATATATATAGTAAATGAACATAGCCTTTTGCCAGGGTCATACCAATCTTCTAATACCATTATTGGATCTCTACACGAACATGGTAATGAGAGATCTGTTAGCCAACTATTTGTGTAAATGAAACATAATTTTGATCTGTTTTTCTAATTTGGAATTTGCACGTTTGGGAAGTCACAGCCAAATTGGTCAAATGAGTCCCATGACTCCTGTGCTTTATTAAAAATGAAACTTTAGAGAACAACATTTTCTTGTCTACGCATGTTTTCAGTTTTTGTGTCGATAAAAAACGCGGCTTGATTTTTTTTTGATTGATGCCATCTGATCGGGTGCCCTACAAGTACTGTTTCTCGTTTTTGTTTATTGCGTCGCATGCGGTGTAAAAATGTTGTATCAATCTAAAATCTTGACATTCTCTCCACTTCCGCACTTTACCCGATCCCGAGGCGGCCGGTCCTAGTTAAAGTCGTCCAATCAGTCTTTCCATGTTCCTCGTTCGTCCCTACACCTGTGAGCTGTGATGATGAATCCAACGCGTGCACATAATTATTATACAAGATTCAATTTAGTTCTTCACATCACCATTCAAATGTGGATTAGTACGAGAATTGGCCCACAACAACTTCATTTGATTGACGGCTGTGAAGCCGCATACGTATTGAAATGTGCGGCTCGGTGGCCGCATAAACGACCCATTAAAATCCCACCATGTAACTAACCACAGCTCCGCCCATTACAACCATATTCAGAGATGACCACCGCTTCTCCCTCTTCCCTAATTGGCCACCGACAATACTCTGTCCGCACCGACAAGTGGCCAACTTTGGTGTAAATATAAGTGGGACCATCCTCATCCCTGGCTAACTCACTCTACGACAAATTTCACCGAACCAAAGGGGTTATCCGTTGTCTGCTCCCACTCGGTGCACTTTACAAAACCAACCGATAGATACAAAAAACCAAAACCACAAACGAGCGTCATCAAAATTACTAAAATATCCTCAACATTATCTTTCTGTCATCAACTTTGGAAATAATTAAATAAACGATCGTTGTATATGTCATTAACCTTCGGAAAAAATATGATGCAAATCTAAATCTAAATCTAAACAGGGAGTGGTAGCACAGGCGACATTAGAGGATCAATAGATATGGCTAGAGGCTCGCTCGCAGTATCTTACTCCCTCCGTCCCATTTTGTTTGTCCAAAAGCACAAAATACACGATAATTAAGGTAGAAAGAGGGTATGAAATGTGTGGTTGAAAATATATGATTAATATATAAATGAGTAAAAAAATAGAATGTGTGGTGGAGAATAAGAGAAAGTGGACAAACTTAAGGGGACACCCAAAATGGAAAGTGGACAAACATTATAGGACGGAGTATTATTTAACACTTAAATGCTCTGTTCAGACTCCACGCGTCTCTCATTCCTCATTTCGCTTCCACTCTGATTATTGTCGCCACCAACCTTCCTCAAATTACTTGAGTCCTAAGAAACACAACACTTACTTACCATTTGTGTCGCCAACAATACTAAGGAAACCCAACTCCCTCTTTCTCATTTCGTCTATATAGTGCCATAATTGAATCCTTCATTATATTATAAACAAAAGAGATATGAAGCATGTTGCTGGTTCTGGTAGCAGAGGCAAGGGGACACAGCAGCCCGGCCATGGTTCCTTCGAGGCCTTTCTAGAAGGATGGCTTGTCCGACAAGAGCAATTGTTAGATGAGCTCCTGTCTGTAGAGCGGAGTTTTGGTGAAACAAGTGACGACCGTCTTCATGACCTTATTACCCGAGTCTTGGTTCACTACCAACAATACTACGAGCATAAATCTATAGCTGCGCAACAAGACGTGTTTGGTCTATTCGCGCCGAGTTACTACTCGACTCTTGAGCAGAGTTTTTTATGGATAGCGGGATTTAAGCCTGGACTGGCGTTGAAGCTGGCGTGTTCGGCTGTGGAAGATTTGAGCGAGGAGCAGAGTGTGAGGTTGCAGCGGTTGATTGAGGAGACTAGGATTGAGGAGAGGGGGTTGGCTGATGATCTGGCTAAGATACAGGAGAGTGTCGGTGCCCCGCCTGTACTGGAAGTGCTGAGAAGTTTTGACGTGTCTTCGTCCTCTTCAGATGGGGTGGAGGAGGCGATGCAGACGGTGAGGGCGGACTGGAGAGTGTGGTGGGGAATGCGGATATGAGGACAGCTACGGCTGCTAAGGTGGCAGAGATACTTAGTCCGAAGCAGAATGTAAAGTTTTTTACGGCTGTCACGCAGCTGCAAGTGAATGTTAGGATCTTGGGAAAGCAGAGAGATGCCGACCAGCACTGGAAAGCCGATGGCCGCTGGTAGAGTGAAAGATCCTTGCTCCTGGGTTTGGATGCGCAAATGGGAGAGAGACTCGAGAGTAGATGCAGTCAGTTACAACTTGCGGCTTCTGATGCACGAAGACATGGACCATCTGATTTCCTAATACAATATCATCACTGGAATAGTAATGTTTTAGACATTATAACGACCGTATGATTCACCACAATACCTCTGTTTTGGAGTGCTGCAATAACTCATTCTAAAGCCAGATGGCTGGTTGTTAGTCACTCGGCTGCTTGTGTGCAGAACCTAACAATTCCAGACAGCTTATCGCAGGTTCTGATAGTACAAATATAAGTAAATTCAAAACATAATGAAATGGAACATGTGTTTCAAAATAAGCTGCCAAGTACAGCTTCATTAATCCAACAACAACTATTAGTACTTTTGAAATGGAACATGTGTTTAGACATACACTAATATGTTGTATCAGAATCACAGAATGTTTGTTTCATCATTGTAAACTACTCGCCTTAGAATGTAAGTGCTGTAGCATGCCGACCTTTATACATACATCGTAAAAGAACTCTAGACAACAGTCACCGCTTAAATTTCTGAAAAGAAGAAAAAATCATAGCTTGAGAAAGCATTATATTATCTCTAGTTGAAAAGGTATAGGAATGTCTATAATAGACTTACATCGTCCAGGTTCTGCGACGCTTCCTTTATCTGTTGTGCTATGGACTCTGACCTCTCTGCAGCTGTTCAATATTAAGGGGGAAATCATCAATAGTTGCTTGGTTGACATATGAGCAACTTTTATCTCTCAAATAACTTACCCAACTTCTTTAACTCTTCCATTTTCCTGCTACTCCTCACAGCAAATCTTTGGAATGAGCGACTGCAAATGAGTATCATATACATGTCATATTGAGTTACAGTTACACCATGCATTGAAAATACAAACTAAATAGCTGCTTGATGCCTAAACCTTAACGGCCCTAAAATTAAGACAAATAAATGAAAAATTGCCTGTTAATATCAATCAACCTATTTCCAAGGACCCAATGGTATACCAAGACTCAACATGTGGAATTCATACTACAGATGTCACTTCCAAAAGAATAGTAGTGGGATGATAATTAGACTAACCTTTAGGTTTTATTGTTTTAACTTCTTTATATTATGCACGTTGTGCTACTAGCAAAAAACAACAACATCAGTAGTTCTCAGTTTAATACATGAAAAATTTGAGGGACAAAAAGATAAATGAGCTAGTGCTTGATTTCGCGAGCAAGTAAAAATAACAAAGGAGGAATTTAATAATAAAATCCCGAGATATACATTGGTAAATCCTTCTGTTCTATCATTTAGAATATTTGCTTTTCTCCAAACTTTCTCATGTACAGATGGAAGGGTACAAGACTGACACACATCTCCCTGTTAAGAATGCGGGAGCAGGGTTTGACGGTTTCTCCTAAACCGTCGTCTCTCAACCGTCGCGTCTCAACCGATTGCGTCGCAAATCTCTCCCTTCGTCTTCTCCAGGTATTCTCAATCCCAAATCTACCAGAGCCGATCTACGTTTCCTGTTTTCCAGTCGATTGGGTCGCGGATCTGAATTTCTTTATTTATTCAATTTTCGTTGGTTTTAATTTTGGCTTAGGGTTGCTGTGATTCGTGAATCGATCGGAAGAGGACACGGAGTTTGATCCGTAGTTTACGTAGACTACTGTCGATTGTTGTGTGTTTTCAACTTTCCATCCGAACCATCGCCCGTACGGTCGGATTGCGTTTCATGGCTTCGACTTACAGGGACCGGACGACGGAGTTCCGTCATCTCTCCGATCGATTAAAGAAGATCGGCGGCCCAATTACCACCAATGACCGATCTGAATCTGGCCCCACGACATCGCAGCAACCAACAACATCTTACCGATCTGAATTTAATAAAAAAGCCTCCCGGATCGGATTGGGGATACATGAAACCTCCATCAAGATCTCCAGGCTCTCCAAATGTATGCATCAACACACTCCTTTTGACGTATTGATTGATTTAGTTTTGTTGCCTTTTCATTTGGTAAAATAGCTTCTAGGGTTAGGTTTGATATGATATCTAAAATGCGTTTTATCAAGGTTAATTTGATTTTGATTTATTTTTTGATAGTGGCGAAAAGGTCGTCAATGTTTGATGATCCGATTAAGGAGATACAGGAATTGACTGCTTTGATAAAAGATGATATCACGGCGCTAAATGTAGCTGTTTCTGATCTGCAAACGCTTCAGAATCTGGAACTGGCGGAGAATAATCATTCTGAAGATACTGTGGTGCATACAACTGCTGTATGTGATGATTTGAAAAGCAGGCTTATGGGAGCTACCAAACAGTTTCAGAATGTGCTTACAGCAAGAACTGAGGTTGCTGCGGTTTTAATCACTTAGCATAATTATATAAGCTCTCTGATCTGAATCTCTATTGTTTATGGGTTGCTGATTTAGTTCATGACTTCATGTTATGCAGAATATTAAGGCACATGAGAATAGGAAACAGATGTTCTCTACTAATTTGCCTAGGGAGAATCCTTTCCGACAGCTTGCAAAGACTGTGAGGGAGCCGCCTCCTTGGCTGAATTCAGCTAACAAATAATGTGCAGTCTTCACTGTAAGTATTGTTTGTTCAGTTTATGACTTGCTCGATTGCTTAAAATGGAATTTGGTTGATACTATTTTATTTTGGTTCATATCTGTTCTTTGAAAATAATGTTTCTTCTTTATAAGATATGCATAATGTTCTTTTTTCTCTCAGATAGCCTTCTGCAGATGTGAAGTGCTGTATTAAATTCATGTTTCGCAATTTATCTAATTTTTATGTACGATTTGACGTGTATTTTGAAAATATCAGGTTCTGAAGGATGGCTTATCTGCGGTTCATGTGCCATATGCGTATGGGTTTGCAATTATATGGCTTATCTCTTCATCCGCATCCGAATCTCACTCCTACGGTAAGTTCTTCAATTCCTCTTCATCTTAATTCCGCGCTTCAGTTTTTGTTTACAATTTTAAATTAGACTTGCAACTGCTTCAGTTTTGAATTATTTGATTTTGATTTTTGTGCAGAATTATTCAACTACTTTTACTATTGATCTGGAATTTTGCAAGACGATTTGATTGTAGAATGTTTTGTGTTTGGTGATATAGGGATTTGAATTGAGGAGTGAGGATGAACATAGCGGCTATCGACTTCTGCTGGGATTAATATAGCATTGTGTGTTCTATTTTTGGTACAAACACATATAAGCGACAACTTTTAGTGTTGGTAGTGCTTTGTAAAGATATTTTAAGTTTCAAATCATCTTTCATATTTATTTACATCAGTATGTTGTATAGAATCAAGAAACATTTTATTTCGTCAATACACAACATGTACGCACATGTTTGACTGTGCAGTAAGTAATAGGATTGTTTACGTTTCTGATATTGATAATAGCAAAGATGATTTCATCTCTGTGTTTAGGGTTTGTTTTATCGATTCAATAACAAAGGCACAGGTTTGACTGTGCAGTAACTACTAGTTTGATAGAAAAAGATGAAATTTTCACTCTCAGAGGCACAAAAGTACTAATGACTTCTAAAAGAGAAAATGGCATGGTCAAAAGTAGCCCTCTGAGACCTCAAAGATTTTCACATTTGGAAACTATATATCAAACTAAAATCACAACTTTTTCACGTTTAAACTGTGTTTTCCGATAAAAAGTTGCAGGGGACATTACCAGAACAAACAAAGAGTTTACTAGAAAATGACAAACTTAAAAACAGAACCACAGAACAGGATTGCACACTAATCACGGCTTGATAAGTTAAGGGCTTGTGGCAAAGACATCATCTCATCGGGTGAGAGAAGTTGATAGACAATGGCATTGGTGCCAGTTTTCCGAAATTACATAGGCAACTTAAACTTATATAACAAACAACAATGACGCATACTCTCAATCAAGAAATCCCACAATAGAAACAACAAAAACAAATAAGGTAAACATCTTTGCAATGTCTGCCAGATCAAATAATCAAAAACCTAAACTTTGGAAAATTACCTATTGGCAAGAGTTTCAACAAGAATCTCGTTGACCCAGTAGTTGATGAGTCTCCCAAAAAAACCTCCACCAGCCATAGGTCTTTGATTGATTCGCTACTCGGAGAACCAGACTACCAGAGTATATAAACAAACCTGATTGAAATTGACGAATTCAAGCCAGTGTTTTTAAGACAAAGAGTTCCGAGGAGACGAGATAACGAACGAATCTGATTGAATGAAGACGAAGGTAGAAAAAGCCCTAATTCACAAGCGGAACCAATCGGTTGGTCAATCTCATCGACTCTTTCTCACGTTTTTTATTTTTAGGTTAACAAAGTAAACACAATTTATTAGTATGAATTAGTTAACATTATTATTTTTATTTTTTTACTTTTTTTATAAAACTGATCAAGGAATGAACAAACCTAATTCTCAAACCAATTAAATTATTTCTCTCTATCCTATCCCACAGAACTCCTGTCCTGCCCTCATCAAGAATCGAATTCGGATTGGCTCCAGTGGTGGCCCATTTGGCTCCGGCTCTTACCAACTGAGCAAACTCTGATGGGTTAACATTATTATTTTCCTAACCTAGAATTATATATATATATATATCCGTTTTTAATTTGATGAATTTATGATTGAAATTAAATAGATTTTATATAGAATTGATTGATTGGATTTGTAAGAAATATGATTAAGTTTGATTGTTATTTTTGAATTAAATTTTGTTCGTTGATTTATTTACGATCAATGATTGAAATATCAACATCTCAATACTAAAAAGACAGATGAATCAAAAATCTAAGTATATTCATTTCGTAATAAAAATTCGTTCTTCAAAATATTATGTGAGATAAAAAATAACTTTTGTCACAAAATAGAGAACGAGTATTAAGCATATCCTTTCTAAAACTTAATTCCAATATTTTTCATTGTCAAATAATGAATTGAGATTTAAACCGACATAATAAAATAATTAAACTAATCACTACTGATCAGTAAATCATGGTCGGGTTAGCGTTTACTGTAGCTGTGTTCGAGGCACTAGTCACACACACCCACTCTCAGTTTATCACAAACGCATCCGTTGAGCTTCATTTCATCGGTGGCCTCCATTTTGACCTCTCGCCCTTCAGTCGACTCTACTTGGAGCTCTCGAGTTTTAATCAGTTCAAATGGCGTCTGCTTTACACACTGTGCTCTCCGCCAAACCTACAACTTACAGAGCCAATCGCCTCCGGACTGCCAATCTTCCTCCGCCTCCAGCAGCATCTGTTTCTTTCTCCAGTCAGTTACTAACCATTCTATTCATCCATGACGCGTTTCTGTATTTGACATTTTTCTGATATTATTTTTTATGTATCAGGGCGAAGACTGGTTGTTAGGGCTACTGAGACGGATTTAGATAAAGGTGATACTTGACTTTGATTTTTGTTGTCTATTGTTTGAATTTCAATTGAGGTATTCAGCTGTGAGTGTATTAGAAACTGTATTTTGGATTATGACATTTCTTTGGAAATGAGTGTGTTGCAGGGAAACCTCAAGTGCCAGGTAATGCCCCAGCCAGTGATGGCTCAAGCTTTAATCAGCTCTTGGGGATCAAAGGAGCTAAGCAGGAAACAGTATGAGGGTTTTGCCTTATTTGAATTGGATAGCCATTTTAATTTGATATTGATGATAGTTTACTTCAAAAATTGTTTTTTTGCATATTATGCCTTTTGATAATGATGTCGTCCAGTTGTTCTTTGTTACTTAAAACGCTGAATCAATTTATGTAGTTTAAATTTTAAGATATGTTGCTGATATAATCTATTTTCAGAATATATGGAAGATCCGGCTTCAACTTACAAAACCTGTTACCTGGCCTCCATTGGTTTGGGGAGTCGTTTGTGGAGCGGCTGCTTCTGGTATATTCTCCTGGTGGTTTCCCCATCTGGGATTTATTGTTTTGTTAGTTATAAGGATTAAGATTGTATTGTCTGGATTCTGGAATCAAATTTCCTACACAAAGAGGAAATGGCAACCTTTTTATATGTATCATCTAAATATTCAGGCTAATCAAGGCATGTGTTAACCTATTCAAACAATATATATTATTATGATGATAATAGTGGGTCTTCAAATCTGTTTTCTTTTTCTTTTAAACTTTATTCATTGTGGTATATTTTAGGGCATTTCCTCATCTGTGTAACCATTTTGGGGCATTACTGTATTAGAATCGGCATCCTCATTAATTTTAGTATATATTGTATAAATTTGTTTGTTTGTTTAATCGTGACTAGATATTTTCTGATATTGGAATGCCGATTACTTGACTCTTCATGCTGTAGGAAACTTCCACTGGACTGTTGAAGATGTTGCTAAATCTATTGTCTGCATGTTGATGTCTGGTCCATTCCTAACTGGTTACACTCAGGTTCTTTCTCTCATAATGTAGCATTGTAGTGGCTCCTCATTGAATGGTCTGACTTATAATTGTTTTGAAATAATTTTTCTAGACCCTTAACGATTGGTATGACCGAGATATTGATGCAATCAATGAACCCTATCGTCCAATTCCTTCAGGGGCAATTTCAGAGAATGAGGTGAATGATTGACTAATACATGTTGCTTTGAGTAATAATAAGACTCACCATTTAATCCTCTTTAACATCTTTTTTCTTCCCCTCATTTCTACTAGGTGATAACACAAATATGGGTGCTCCTTTTGGGCGGCCTTACTCTTGGTGGTTTGTTAGATATCTGGGTATAACTGCACACAACTGTAAACTACAAGAAGTACAAGACATCTGATTTTGGAGGTCTTGTTTTAATACGTTGGCCCTTTGTAGGCAGGACATGACTTTCCCACAATCTTTTATCTAGCTTTGGGCGGATCGCTGGTATCATATATCTACTCTGCTCCTCCTTTGAAGGTTAGACGCTTTCAGCAGTCTATTATAAAACCAATCAGATATCTCGTGCTGACTGGGATTTTCAATTGTTGCAGCTCAAACAAAATGGATGGATTGGAAATTTTGCACTAGGCTCAAGCTACATTGCCCTGCCATGGTGGGTAATAAAAAGATTGTAATATAGCAGTGCACACTTAGCAGATAACTAAATTAATGTTCATGTGGCTTTTCATTGGGAAATGACTCTCGCCAAGTGTTCTGAGATCACATTAGATGTCTATTTTGATTATTCTTAAAGCTTACATGTTGTTCAGTCCTTACTGTTATTAGTTATCATTGGTTGGCAGGTGGGCTGGCCAAGCTTTATTTGGAACCCTCACACCTGACATAGTTGTTCTCACACTGCTTTACAGCTTAGCCGGGGTAAGTTATTATTAGATGATTTCTGTACATATGTTTTGACGGCAGTGTATTCACTAGGCTTCTTCTTGAAACTTCAGCTTGGAATTGCAATTGTAAATGACTTCAAAAGTGTTGAAGGAGACCGGGCAATGGGACTTCAGGTTTCCCTCTTCTCATTTCCATGTCTATCGTATCACACATGAAGTTAGTTATCAAAGTGGGAACTGAATTACATATTACTGGTACCAATTTGCAGTCACTTCCAGTTGCTTTTGGACCTGAGGCTGCTAAATGGATTTGTGTCGCTGCAATTGATGTGACTCAGTTATCTATTGCTGGTATGTCTGCAAAATATGCTAGTCTTTATTTGACATAACTGTTTTCCTGTACATATTTATCCATACGTGTTAGATCCTGACACTGTTTTTCTGCTCTACAAGCTTTGGTGGCACGATATTTATCTGGAGGGTGACAAGTATTTTTATGTTTTGCTTCTAATTCATGACTAGCATGTAACAAACCATTGCTGGTTGTTTCAGGATATCTACTGGGAGCTGGAAAACCATATTATGCTTTAGCTCTCCTGGGTTTGATCCTTCCACAAGTATTTTTCCAGGTAAGCTTTAATGTTAGCACAATTCTGTGTTCACACATTAGTTGTGATTTATTAACACTTAAATAATCCTGAAATTTTGTGAACTCTGCTTGTGGCTGTGGCCTGGTGTTGCACATGAGTTGCTTTACGTGATGTTTATGTTTAGAAATTAAAAATACCTATGCTTTTTTGAATGCAGTTCAAGTACTTCCTAAAAGACCCAGTAAAATATGATGTCAAGTATCAGGTACGTAAGATCAAAGTATATCATTTTGATGCGTTGGAACGGAATTGATGAATTATAATTAGTGTAGCTACTAGTATAGTCACCAGCATCTTTTCAATATTCAAACACACATTTTCAAGAAACGAATGAGGAAACACTATCCTTATATTTCAGTATAAGCAACTGACCTAGAGTCAAATGACCCTTGCCATTTTTAGTAGTAGCATATTATGCTTCTTCTTGTATTAGTGTTGTTTAGGATGTTTCTTTTTATTTGACACTTAAGAGTTGTAAAGTTTATTGCTTTATGCTCGAATACGTACCCTCTTATACTAGTTCCATCAAATCACATTTCAGGCTAGTGCGCAGCCATTCCTTGTGCTTGGCTTATTGGTGACGGCTCTGGCAACTAGTCACTGAGCTCTGCAATACTTCAGTAAAATGCTGGCAACGATTGGAAGCAATAGATGCAAAGATTGAAACTGAACACTGTGTAAGCTTAGTCATAGAAAAACTGCTTTTACAGGAGACAAAATGGAGATAGGAAATCCTGTAGTCTGTTGTTGCAAGAATTCTGCACATTTGTCTATTGTTGTTCCAATTGCGCGACTGTCCTAAGTCATAAATTCATCACATTAGTATATAGGATCTGTACCAGGCTACCGTCATAAATACACTTTTGTTTACAGTACATTTTATAAGAATAGAATTTTGGAAACATTTTGCAAAAAGAACAGGGAATCTAAAAACATTTCTTTCAAGGTGGTTCTACACACAACTATAACACTGTTATCAGCATTCTGTCAAATTTATGAACACTACCTCTCCACGCTCCTCTTTACTTACCTCAACAATAACCAGACAAAATATCTTGTAAATGACATGTCATTTTCCAAATAGTTCAATCTAACTAGTTACTGGATTCTCCAGAAATCTTATCAAGTAATCAATAAAGTCCCGAGAAACTTCTCAAATCTGTTTAAGTTATTCTTCCGGTTGCTTCCAGCATCTTCACAGTTAATAGCAGCATGACTTCCCTTGCTATTTAAGAACCATAAACTCTTTTTGAACTACCAACCAGATCACTCAATTATTCATTTCACATTCAAAACCCAACTCACACTGTACATCTTCTGCTCCTTCCTTATTAGACCATATCATGGCTTTTCGGGTAGCAGCTTCTGTAAGTTAATTGATTCTAGCTTCCATTTCTTACTATTTTATCTAATTCATTCGCGAATGCTGACCGCGGCGAGCACTTGATTGCATGTACAGAAACTAAAATCGCTCAGTCTGCCTCGCTTAGGTGAAAGCAGGACCATTTCAACTTATGTACCGCCGGGCCTGGCAGCTAATTCCAAACACTCCACATCAAGGTAATAAATCGTTGTATCGTCATTTTCCTTGATGGTTTATGTCTTGTTCTTTTGCACTTGGACATTTCCAGCCGCTCAGTTCAGCTCTTAAAGTCATCACTCACACAAACGATGTTTCTCATGTAACAGGAAACTCAGGCCAGATCAAGTTCCAATTTATATGATATTAGGAATGGCTACGATCGCAGCTTCGCTAGGAATCTACACAGCAGCACATGAAGTTTTGCACTCCCCAGCGTAAAAGTATCAAAGAAGAAGAGAGAAAGCCTTCCAGAGGTGGATAATCCAGAAGTGATAGTTTCCGAAGCTGACAAGTTCGTCAATAAGTCCTTGTTCAGGAAACTTGCTCATATCAAGGAACACTACCACCGTGATCCTTCTCGTTACGTCGAGACTTTGGACAGTGTAAGAGTAGACTAAGTAGTCTGATACTAATACTTCCACGGAATCTTCAAGAGTTGGATAGCTCAGGCTCAATGTAACAACAGTTTCTGATCATACTGCAAATAAATTAAAGGTTAAGCATTGTCCATAAATTTTGACCAAAATGACAGCAGTTCATTTAGTACTAAGATAAAACAACATAGTGTGCGTGCTTATTCCACCTGAAAGATACTTTTTCCTGAAACTCACCTGTGACTGTGATCAAGCAGTTCTCCAAACCACAATACAGTGGAAAAAGCAGAACGCTGTTCAGGTTCAGATACATCTTAACTCTGCACACGAGATTCCCTTCCATGCACTTTTCAACTAATCTTCCACAAACTCATCAATCACACATTATTACGTTCACCATTCACCACATCTGCTTTCCCTTTTGACCCTTTATTTCTCTACAAGTACATCACTTTCTTCGTTGAGTTGTATCGACGGACATGGCTGAGAAGCAGACGCAGCACGATCAGCAGAAGCAAAGTGGGTTCTACATCTCCATGTAGCATGAATGCAAAGATGAAATCGAAATGTAGTAAGACTAAGCTGGATTTCACTGCACCATTGCTGTCCACTAGACCGCGTCTAATGTGTCGGTCTACCTCAAGCAGAACATCCAGAAGCTTCTCTGCTGCAGAACGCATTCCCTTCTGTTGGGAACAAGTCCCCGGAAAGCCAAAAGATTTGCACTTAACAACTACAGCACCTGATGATCACCAGCAGTTTCCGCCTCCTAAGCCACCACCTAGTCACTGGAAACCATCATCATCACTATCATCATTTGACTTGATACATTCTACCACTGCCACGGACAGTTGTATAATTCAAGTGTCTGATGGTTTTGATGCGGATATTGACGACGATGATGAAAATGGCATGTTTTCAGATGCAATGGACGACATGTTTTCACTGTCAGAAGCAATAGACTTTGTTGAAAAGGAAGCAGAGAAAGCTGAAAGCCAACGCGGGCATGGACTTGACGGGTTTGATGCACTGTCTAGCGATAATTATTGTGAAGACTACCCAAATTTCATAATCCAAAGATTCTTACCAGCAGCAACAGCATTAGCTGCTGCTTCATCTGTTGTCAATATCAAGAAGCAGGTTCAGATCAGGAGCGGATTGTCTGATGATGAGCAGAAAATGAGAGGCTATGCTGGGAGTCAAGGTTGCGGTCTTGAGAAATTATTTACTTGGAGCATGAAGCGTAAGCCCCGCGGCATAAGAAGCCTGGTGTGTCAGAGTAAGAGTAGCTCTGTGAATCTTAAATGTCATCATCTGAAGAAGCGGCAAACTGCTGGAATTCAATGATCAAAAAATTGATGATACATTTGGTCTCATTCAGCCTTGTATATGATCGGTCACCCTGGTGTCTCAATGTTTGATTTCTTCCAGAGTCGCTCTCTGTTCCTTTAAAAAAACTACATGTTGAATGTTGCCATTCTTTGTGTACAGCATTTCTGAAGCAACACCATTCTAGACTTTAAAACTTGTTACCCATCAAGCATGCCTATTTTCCTGTCCTTAAAAGAGAATATCATATGAGGCTATGAGTTTCCCATTATGTCAAAGACAGCAGCTACTGATATTTCATCCGTTAAATTATTAATAATCAAATTTAAAATCGTATCGGAAGTTGATGGGAAATTTCTGTACCATAAACCTTGTTGCCAATTACAATTTTTCCTGCGTGCAAGCAACGTCACACATTCAAAACTCATCCGCGATAATAAGTTTGAATGTCTTCGAGGGATATTTCACTGGTCACTGGAAAAGCACAAAGAAATGAATTACAGGCTACAGCAGAGCAGACTATTAACTTAAGATAGTGCAGGTGAAATTTCTTAAAGCAGTGAAGAAAATTGACACCGTGTGTTGTTAATTTGAATTCTCCGTTTGACGTCTCCTCATCGGCCAACCAAAGTCGTCGAGTCGAACCAATCCCGTAATCGTCGACGTCCGAGTAAACTACCGAAGCACTGTGCCCTAGGTTGCTGATAATTATAGAATTTCTTATTATAAAGAAAAAAAAAATTATAGAATTTCTTATTTAATATTAACGCTTGGACTACTATTTTACCGCTTTGACTTTCACAAACTTAAAAGGAATATATTTTGAGAGAAAATAAGTAAGATTTTGCAATGAGTGATGGATATTTTTGAAATGAAATGAACTTCTGTTTATAAGAGATGATATGATATTTTGATTTTGTGGTGTGATACGAGTGCATCAAAACTTCGCGTTTTAAAATATTTAGGATTTCGCTATATGATTTCTTAGGAATACTTAAATTTAGGGATTTCGTTGTTTCAAATCGAGGAATCTCTGAGCAGAAAAAATGACATGCATTTTGAACTTCTGTGGAGTGACACATTTGCGTCAAATTGATACGTTTTAAAATATTTAGGATCCCACTTTTTAAACTTCAAAAACACCTAAATTTAGGGCCCATGTTACATAATTAGGATTTTTCTTCTCTTTTTCTCTATTTTCCACACTTCCTTCACTCTCAATTGTGCAGCAGCTCCAAGTCACACATCACTCCCAATTCTGTGACATGGATTCCGTGGTTTAAAATAACCAGATCCCTAAGTCTAGGTGTTCTTTCGGTGTCAACAGCAGGATCCTAAACATTTTAAAACTAGTTGTTTTGATCCATGCATATCATTCCACATAGGATCAAAATGTCATGTCATTTTTTCTAAACAGAATTCCATAGAATCTTAAAATGAGATATTTTAAAATTTAAAATTCAAACTTCGCAAAATCGCGAAATCGCGAAACTTAGCAAAATCGAGTACATAATCATAAAACTAATACTTTAGACAATTTCCTTAGATATGATGATAAACTCCTTATGGTGCGTTCACTTTGAAGAAATGAAATGCATTTCGTGGGAATGGAATGATGAATTTGAACATAATTTCATTTTAGATTCATCCTTTCATTCCATTCCAAATGATTTCATTCCGACGAAGTGGACGCACCATTAAGATTTCTGCTTGTTGGACCAGTTGAGCCCACAACTTCGGTTTTTTGTCTTATGACGCAAGCACTTGGGACATGTCCACGACCTACTCGTAACACGCCATCTCTTCACCCTCCTCATAAACTGCACATTCTCTATGACTCTATCTCGGGGCGCGCTGCACATGCCCTTATCGTTTGGTGCCATGCCATTGTTATAGTATAATCATAATTGATGGACGCGTGTGATGCATGAAAAAGCGTGAGTGCCTTAGAAAAGAATCCACGTAGCAGCTTGTGTAGTGACTCACAGCATAAATTATTAATTAAGTTTATTTATCCATTTGATTCTCTACATTCTATGTTTGCATTCCACCAAGTAACTTGCCAATCTCTCCATGAGACATGGATTCGAATAAGACAGTTTCAAACATGGATGTCAACAGCAACAACTCACAAAGTGTATCCGATATACTAATGGAGCAACAAGAGCTGAAACAAGATTATAACATTAAGGAATCAGGTAGTCAAGAGCTTGAAAGCACTAGTAGTGAAGATAAACATCAATCAGATGGTGGGATTTTGGATCAACTCATCGCCAACTTTGTCACATCAGCTCCCAATCCTGGCCATACTATTATCACAGAAACAGCTTCAATCAAACCCGAGCTTTTCGGAGTGGAAAATGGCGAGGCAACGGGCTTTGATCATGATGGAGAAGACAATAATAGTACTAGTAATGTAGATGAAGAGAACATTAATACTAGTAGTGTAGTGGACAACATTGTGTCTCATCTGCCAATTCCTGCGGTTCTTTCAGGTATCGTTATTCTCATATATTTCGAGTATGTTATAAATTAAGTTATACTCGGTCTCTATAACTTGCTTGTTTAACTTGTAGATGATGTTGCACCAACAACTGATGAAGCCACCATTTTGATCCACGCCGTAGTACATGAGTAACCCATACCCGCATCATACAAGATCGTTCGAAATCTCAACTCTCCGGGATCCTAGAGTACATTGAGAACTTGATGAGTGTAGTACACTTTGTTAATATATGCTTGCGAGCTGGATGTTGATGATGCAAGTTTGTTGAAACCAAACAATGTCATGTATTTATTGTATGCACTTATAATACTTGTTTGAAATGTAAGGTTAGATTAATAAGTGCAACAAAATGTAGCAAAAGTTATTTGATGAGAGTCAAACTATATAATTTTAATAAAGAGTTCACACAAAATTATGTAAAGTACAGTAAAATACAGCAAACGACATTATAAGTATAGTTTTGATACTCGTATCAAATAATAGCGCATTATCAATCCGAATCCGTAAATATTTTAAGTTCTATAATCTGTCTTCAGTTTGGAGTTTGTTTACTGTTTGTAAGAATCCAAATGGCAACAATTTAACTTGGGCCATCAATGTGCGAAAGCCCAATTGGATCACTCCTGCAAACAACAAAACCCTATAATTCTTTAAAATAACTGAACCTTAGAAATTCAACCATCTCTTCCTCGCCGTCGCCGCTTCGTAGTCTCGCCGTTCTGATCTCCGACAACCGCAACCATGGTAACGTCTCACATACTCCGCGCCAATCTATTTATTCAATTTTAGGTTTTATTTTTGATTTCCGATATAATGATTTTTAAAAGCTTGTGCACATCAATCACTGATCATGTGTCTGCGACGTGTTGATAATGATTAATATACTTGGTGAATTTTTATAGGCGAGAGGTTTGAAGAAGCATTTGAAGAGGCTCAATGCACCCAAGCATTGGATGCTTGACAAACTTGGTGGTGCTTTTGTAAGTTTAAGTACTAACAATCCCTTTTAAGTATCAGTGATTACTGTTTGTTTATTCTGTTGAATTGATTGTTTTTTGTGCGTAGGCTCCCAAGCCGTCCTCTGGACCACACAAGTCGAGGGAATGCCTGCCGCTTATTCTCATTCTTAGGAACAGGTTGAAATATGCACTCACCTATAGAGAAGTTGTGCTTATTTTGATGCAACGTCATGTCCTTGTTGATGGCAAGGTCAGGACTGATAAGACATACCCAGCTGGATTCATGGGTAAAACTCTCTTTGACTTTTATTTTGAGCATCTTTTATTTTTGTGTGAATTTTATATCATAATCTATGTATACATGTTCTTTCAAGATGTGGTATCCATCCCCAAAACGAATGAGAACTTCCGTCTGCTCTATGACACTAAGGGTCGTTTCCGCCTCCACTCTATCCGTGATGATGAGGCCAAGGTTTGTTACTTCTTATATCATTTCTGGTTTTTAAAAGTTTATCATTAGTCATTTTTGCATATCATGCTAGGTGTTACTAGCATAGCAATTAGTTATCCTCAAAATTTCTTAGAGTAGTTGAAACTCTCTAGCTGATAGTAATTAGTAACTAGTTTCGAAAACAGTGGTAAAATCGACATCTCAGATCTGTTAGCCTTTGAAATCATCTGCATATGATTCAGAATGGTGGTGGTTCTATTTATTCCTCCATCAAGCAATTCCAATAATTTAAGATTTTTAGTGCTCACATATTATTTCTTTGTACTGATTTTAAATATTATTTACAGTTCAAACTGTGCAAGGTTCGATCAGTTCAATTTGGGTCAAAGGGTATCCCTTACATCAACACCTATGATGGACGTACCATCCGCTACCCAGACCCTCTCATCAAGGCCAATGATACAATCAAGCTTGACCTAGAAACGAACAAGATCATTGATTTCATCAAGTTTGATGTCGGTAATGTTGTTATGGTCACTGGTGGAAGGAACAGAGGGCGTGTTGGAATCCTAAAGAATAGGGAGAAGCACAAGGGTAGCTTTGAAACTGTTCACATCCAGGATGCAACTGGCCATGAGTTTGCAACCCGGCTAGGTAATGTGTTTACTCTTGGAAAAGGAACCAAGCCTTGGGTGTCTCTTCCCAAGGGCAAGGGTATTAAGCTGTCCATCATTGAGGAAGCAAAAAAGAGGAATGCCGCCAATCCGCTTCAACTGCTTAAACTCTGTGAACAAGGTAGTAGATGAGCACTGAGCTGGACTTAACAATTTCAGTTGACTGATTACAGTTTGTTTACTTCTATGTAGCCACTAGAAGTTTTTTGTTTGAACTGGTTCTTTTTAAAACTATAAAACTCAGAGTTTGATTCCGGTTCTATTAAGTGCTTGTACTATCATGTTATTCAAATTTACTCGTCCTTATCAGGTTATGCAGGCCGTAATTCGGCTTAGCAGTTCAAACTATAATTTTTTTATTAACAGTTTATTCACACTGTCATCAGGCACCAGTGGTCTAGTGGTAGAATAGTACCCTGCCACGGTACAGACCCGGGTTCGATTCCCGGCTGGTGCATTGATTTTTATCCTCTGCAGTATATCAATGTCCGTCACCAGCAGCTTTTCCCTATAAATGTCGAGTTACTGTCGAGGACAACAGTGACCTGTTTGTGTCTGGATTAAAATCGTAATTTTGTGGCATGACGAGCAAATACGCCTGCTGGGAGTCATGTTCTTTGACTAGCGAATTCTTCAGGTCTCTGGAATGGCAATTGCCAAGTACCCCTTAACTTGCAGTTTTCATACTCAATGAAGCAAATTACTCTTGAATGAAGTAAAAAAGAGGAAATGTACTGTACCATTTATCATGACATTCAACCAGTGCTGCTGATATTGAAAAGCTCAACATGTGATTACAAGTATGGACAAACACAACCTCTTTTGCTTCTGAAAACACTTCATGCTTCACAAGGATCCTAATAAGTAATATAACAGCCCACAGAAAAGAAAAACTAACCAGAGTTGATACCACCACGTGCACCAGCTGAAAAAAGTGAGGCATTTACCATAAGCATGCATACAGAATAGAGTACTAGCTGAAAATTTCCTTTAGGATCATAAGGGGCTATCAGGATTCTCCTGATATTCATAATTCATTACAACTAAAAAGCTAAGATCAAAGAAACTACAATGAAAATTAATCTGGACAGTCGAACATGTATAGTAACATCATGAGGGACATCGAAGTAACGGGAGTTTTCATTTGTTCACCACCATTGGTGCACGAGAACACCACTTTTTCGAAGAGAAGTAAATAGATCCAGGCACTGCTGGTATGTTTTCTGATATTTGGGGGATCTTTCTCCCGGACAGCATTTCTGCCACCGATTATAATGGCACTCCAAGAAGATCTCATCAACTAAGCATATTGCTCCAGTCTCAAAGAGCCTGGGAATCAAATCAAATTCCGTTCCCTCGACATCCATCTTCATAACAACAAAATCCCTCTCTGAAACTGTATTCTTCAACCAATTCGCAAAATCAAAGCCTTGAATTTTATTAACATCACTGGAAGAAGTCTTGGATGAAGTGACAGGTTGAATCCTGCCCATTCCTCTTTCTTGAACCTCTTTCTCTTTGCCCGGATCTCGATTGATCTCGAAGATGAGTGACTCATTCTTTACCCAAGCAGCATAAGGCAACAATTTCACATTTTTCTTCGTCTTATACTCTTCATGAAAAGCTTTATCAGCCTCAATTGCATAAATGTCAAACGTCTTATTCTGCTTCGGGTATTGCTTTCTGAACCAACTACCAATACTGGAACCATAACTCCTCGCACCAACATCAACATACACATACCTCTGCTTGAAATTTATATCCGCCATTGTGGGTAAATACTTCACATTCTGTATGTTTCTTTTCAAAGTTATCCACGGTTTCAGTGGTTCCTCATCTATCAATGGCTCAGCATTCTGTACCAACTGATGCTTATAATCCGGGACAAAACACTTATTCTCCAAACCATCTCTCAACTTGGCGCCATGACTATGCGTTTTCACGCCAACTTTTCGAAACACAAATTGATGTATATGAGGCATTGCGCTATCAAATCCATCAATAACTCTAGATCTAACTAACTTGCAAAAATCAAACAAATCAAGTAAAGAATTAAAACTATACTCATCAGTAGATACTGTATGGATCACCAAGAACCCTTTGAGCTTCAGTGTCCGCGAAACTTCCATTGCATAATCCAACTGCTTAGTTGACCGATCCAACCCTTGACCACCTGAGAACACAAAATCAAAAGTACTGTTCCCAAAAGGAAGGCTATCAGCCACCCCAGCTACAACCAGTGGCTTCTTTGCCTTTTTCGAAACTCCAATCGAATCCAACACTCCGATTTCCTTCAACGCCAACACATCCTCTCCGGTCTGAGATTCCACACAAAGCACCTTATCATTCCGCGTCAAGTATCCGTCGGAGATCAGATCCTGAAACATGGAGGTGTAGAATTGCACTGGCTTAGTCCAATCCGGCTGCTGCAAATCGGCAGCAGATCCGATTCGTGCAGGCGCATTGGTTTTGATGATAGTGTTAACGGCTGATGAAGCGACGGCGTTTTCAGCGACGGTGACGAAAGTGAAAGTGTTTGGAAAAGCGAAGAAGATGAAGTAAGCGAATCTAGCAGCGATTAAGAGAAGACCGAAGAGGAGAATCCGAACGAACATGTTGCGGAGTATGGAAGGTCTAGCGGCGGAAGGATCTATCATTTTTGCGGAGAATCTTCCGGAAGGTGCAACGGATATAGGATTGGAAAGAGGCTTAGCGGGAGCAGAATCGGGCGGAGGTGTGATTGGCTCCGATCAGACAGCGCGTGATGAATGAAACGGAGGAAAGTCGCATGACGGTAGCGGCGGAGAAGAGAGACGACGGAGATGGAGGAGGAGAGAGGAAGAGGGAGGCGACGACTGCTGCGACAGGGATGATTGGTGTTGTGACAGATGGAGCTGGCGTGGGCCTGAAATTGAGGCCCACTTTTGTTCGGTGAATTGTGGTAGGTTGGGATTTTGAATATCGGTTGGATGTTTTCGAGAATTTTCGAGTTTTATGACTTTTTGCTTTTTTTCAAGCAAGTTGGCGTAAAAGGTTTAGCAACGAGAAATGATTGGATGTTGCAGGAATAGGAAGTTACTTTTGATATCCAAATTGAGACTTTGTTTTTTGATTGCGAAATTGATGGCATGTATATCGGTTTGGATCGAGAATAATGTAACAATTGCATCAAAATGGTAATTTATTAATCTTCCAATGCAAAATAAAGAAAATGGTTAAATAGCAGTGGAGGTTGTATTATAAGTCATACGTCATGGGTTCGATTCCTGATGGGTGTTAAAGCAGTGGGGCTATAGCGGAGTGAGTTTTAAAAAATATGTAAATTTTGTGAGAGATAGAGACGTAATCTTGGCCATTAATTTGATTAATTCGATACAAATCAAGGACTGAGATTTATGTTCTTCCGAACATTTTCCAAAATCATCATATTATCCAAAAATCGTTGAATGGGACAAAATAATGAAAGTTGTTACTAAGCACTTGTCGCATTAAATTCCTCAATGTCACTGAAGCCCATTCTGACAAACAAAAAAGAAAAAACATGTCGTGGTGAGCTGTTGAAATCATTGGCATTATCATCATCCAACGTAACAATCAAGCCCAATCCGCAGCAAAGCAATCACACATACATACGGAAAAACAAAAACAAACTTATTCTCTTTTTTCTAAAAAACAATACAAACTCGAAACAACAGAGCCGTATAAGCTATGTCGAATCCGGAGTCCAAGAATTCATCACCACCAGCCGACGTGGAGAATCAACATCCTCCACCTACGGAATCGAGCGGCTGGAGGGTTTCTGAGATTGTTAAGGGATGGAATAGGGAGGATTTGATCAAGAGAGGATGTGTGGCCCTGAGAGCATTCGCTCTGTTGTTTTCGTTTCTGTCATTTGTGATTATGGCAAGTAATAAACATGGGGATGGTAAGAACTTCGATCAATACGAGGAATACAGGTAGGTAACATGAAGATGCTTGATGAGTTTTCTAGAGAATTGAGATGGATTTAATCTGTGGTTTTTTGAGCCAATGTTGTGACATTGATTGTAGATACGTCGTGGCGATCGCAGTGCTGTCGTTTTTATACACCGGAGCCCAATCATTGAAACAGATTCATGAACTGTCTACCGGGAAAATCCTCGTCGAGCGACGGAAGGCTGCTTTGATGGACTTCTTTGGCGATCAGGTACAATATACATTTAATCCATACCTTTTACCACATTCTGTGTTGATAAGATGGGATTGAAAACACTGGATGCTTGTCCACTGCCAAGTAGGTTGTTCTGTCTTTTTTGAATGGATTATATTGACACTGTTACTGAATTAACAAACAGATTGTGGCGTATCTGTTGATATCTTCAGCATCTGCGGCAATACCTATGACAAACAGGATTAGAGAAGGGGCTGATAACATTTTCACAGACTCTTGTTCTTCATCGATAAGTATGTCTTTCTTTGCTTTCTTCTCACTTGCGTTGTCAGCTATGGTTGCTGGATACAACCTTGCTATAAGGTCATACATCTGATACTTGAAGCATAAGCTATTGGCTTGGTTTTGTGTTTGATCATATTGATTCATAACTTGTGTAAATAGTGCATATTTTGTAAAGGAAACTGTGATTGTATATTTGTATTGTTATGGGTGTCCGTCAAGGTAGAATAATAATACGGCATAGACTGAGCCTCAAGTAACATACTGACCATCAAGTATCAACAAACATTTTATGGTCATTTGCATAAGAAGGTGCAAGTAGTTGAAAAAAAGCAAGGGGAACCTTTGCTGACAGCCTATCTTCAAAGAAACTGTTACAGAGAATATATTTACATATCCTTTTTGTTGCGTCCTTCCCCTTTAGATGATCCCTAAGTTTACCAAAATTGAATCAGCAAGAGAATAAATATTTACATTGATAGCTGAAAATCCATGTCCATGTTATCCGTCATTTCCAACACAAGAACCTCCAACTTTGTGAGAAAGAACTTTAGTCATGTCCTTTGGAGCTGTCGAATATATACTTTCAACAGTCTCTTTACTCCTGATATAGGTCTTCCAACTGCAGTTTCCAACTTTTGGGGTCTAACTCAGCCTGCATATCAAATCAAATTTGAATATCATATATGCATCTTATCAAAATAACTAAAGTTTATAATTCACTTGACATGCAACTTAAGTATGTAATTCACTTGACATGCAACTTAAGTATGTAATTCACTTGACATGCAACTTATGTAATCCGACATGGACACTGATCCATTTTTGATGATTGATCCTGTCTAAATGAGATTAATGTCTGCAATTATCATCGGTGACTAGAGACATACCTGGAGAACTTTTTGTCTCCACACAAATTTGCAGCCACGGCCCTCCATATGTTCCAGGAGATGAAAGGGCAAAAACAACTTGTATATAGGCTGTAGCTTTACTTTTCTAATCACTCCACATGCCAGTAAGGCAGCAGCAAGTCCACTAGGACTCAGCTGTTTTAAATGCATAATTGTCATACTTTGAAGGCATCTGATGCTAGCCAGTGCAAGAAGACCCACATCTGTGACTGAAGTATGTGACAAATTTATCTGGGAATGACAATGAAGCACCGCCAGCTATTATATAAATGCATCGTATTACTTCTATGAGAACAAGAATTCAATTACTAGTACCTGACGAAGGTTTTGAGAAAACTGGGCAAGCGGCAACATTCCAGCATCATTTATTTTGCAACAAAATTTTATGTCCAATTTGGTGAGTTTCCCACATCCTATGGCAATGGCTGTCAGGCCCAATGATGAAATAAGCGGACATCCTCGAATCTCCAATGTTTTTAGCTTGAAGCACTTTGACAAAGCCATTAGAGAAGAATCAGTGATTTCTTTACAGTAGGCTGTATTTATCATTTGTAGATCGGGGCACCGATGAGCTATAGCTGCAATGGCTGAGTCTGTTATTCCCACGCACCTGTGGCGGGGAACAATCAAGTAATTAACTTGCGAGAAACTTTATATGGGCGTGGACACCATAACATTGTACATTATTAATAAATTTTCAGGGAGCAACTGCTAACCAACTGTATAGTATTGTTGGTCATATGATATGCTTAACAAGAAAAAAACTACCAACTAACCTGTACATATCCAGCTCAATAAGGTTTGGACATCCTATGCTAATGTATGACAAGCCTGTATCGCTTATATCTAAGCATATTCCTAATTTCAAGCTCAAGAGTTCCGAACATCTGGAAATAGACTGAAGACCTGCACAGAAACAAACAAAGATAACAATTTATATTTGCAGGATATAGTTTTACAAATATATGATGTCGACTGAGTTATACATATGGTTTAAAATAAGATAGTGACCTTCATCATCAATCTCATTATCTGTTATATCAAGTTCCTGAAGCATCTGGCACCCGCCAATCAAGGTAAAGGCCTCTTTAGGAATCAAGCTGCATGATTCCATTCTAAGAGTAGTGAGGTTAGGACATGAATTCGTAATATGAGCCAAGGAGACATATGTTATCTTACGACAACAAGTAATATCTAGCTTCCTCAGATATCCATGTTTTATCACGAGAGAAGAGAGGCCATCATCTGTCACTCCAGAGCATTTACTCAAACTCAACTCTTGTAGTGAAACCCGACAGTTTGCAATAGCCTTTAATCCCAAAGTTGTAACTGGAGAGCCATCCAACTTCAACGATTGTAGGATGGAGAACCTTTGCAGGTTCTCAGCTAGAGCAGGAGTAACCTAAATAAAAACAACTTGTTAAATCAGATTTGCCAGTATAGAAATTCAATCCATACTAAATAAACTAAAGGGCTAAGTTAAATTACAGGAGATCCATATGCCAAAGTAAGCTGTTGTAGACAACCAGCACCGTTTGTCATCGAAGAAAATCCGATGTGACTAACATTGTAGCAACTCGACAAGTCAAGTGTCTACATAAAACAAATCAAAAAAACTTCTCAGCCAACATTTAACAAGCCATTGAGCATAACAATTCAAACAATACACAACTCAAGGAGGTAACAGGCGATAGTTTTTTTGTACCAAGTTGTATATAAATAAAACACCTTTAGGGATTTGCATCCTTTCTGTATCCCTATGAGGCTGTCATCATCAATGGCAAAACATCCATCAAGAACCAAGTCTTCAAGGTACTTCAACTCCATAATAGGTACCAAGCATTGGCTAGTTACCTGGAAAAAAACCAAAAGTAGACAGCAAAACAAGGCATATCAATACATTGTAACAGCAAACTGGCTCTTCTACTAAATTAGTTATAACTAACAAACAGTTCACAAGATTAGATAAAATGCAGCTTACCGGCAAATATGAAAGATCCAAGCTCCGGATTTGCTTACACTTAACAGCTATCAAAACAACTCCTAAATCACCAACACCAACACACCATTTGAGATTAATAACCTTAAGCTTCTTACATCCAACAGCAATACATCCAATACCAATATCAGTCACCATCCTACACCTCTCCAATCTCAACTTCTCCAAGTTACTCGCCCTAGCTACACTCTTAGCAGCCGAATCTCCTAACTCAGTAGCATTAGACAGATCAATCTCCACAAGATTCTCTCCGCACAACTTCTCCAATCCAACTGACGAGAAGAATCTGGACCTGGATAGATCAATAGACCTAAGTGAGGTCCCGTATGCGGAGGAAATGGTGATGAGAGCTCGATCGGTGACTCTAGGGCAGAGAGTGAAATCGAGATTGGTTATGTGAGGGTAACGAGAGGTGATTCTGGTGAGATATTCGAGACGGAGAGGTTTGAGGATACGGCGATGTGCGGATTCGAATGCGTGGAAGGATTTGCAGACTAAGGAGAAGGATTTGGTGTCGGTTGAAGTGGTGGTGGTGAGCTTGTCGAGTATGGTGAAAATCAGATCGTCGCTGAGCAGATAGAAGAAGCAGCGGCTGGTGGTGTTGTTGTTGTGATCGGAGTTTCTGGCGATACGTTTCTGGAGATTCTTCATAGCTTTGTGTTTGGAAAATGTGAATGAGAGATTTTTGTTTGCTGAAAAAATGGAGTTGGGTGGGAACTAAACGGAGGAGACTGGGGAAAGAAGACTAGAATATGACGGAATTGCCCATGGGAATGACTATTGTACGTTTCCGTACTTGGGGTAATAACGTCTTTGGATGGATAAGGATTAAGGCGTGCTGTGGTACGGGAAAGGACGGAAAGGACGGAGGGTAATTTGGGAAAGTCAGAATGTATGATGGAAAGAGGTGTCAACTGGGGGAGGATTTATGCGAGGAAGGACAGATTGACAGTACGGTCCAAACAAGGAATATTCTATTTTCCCACTAAAAGATTTCAAAAGTCAGTCTGGCAAGATTTTGAATAGCGTCTTCAAAAAGGACCAGAGCTCTGTGAATAGCTACGCAGCTCTGGTTCAAAATACGGCAGGTTTCCACCGGAAATATTAGTCTAATAAGTATAAGTAAACGGAGTTCATGTTTAACATTCAAAACTTGATCCTATGAAATTCGAAGAACATACTTAAATCCCTATCTACTTGTTGGTCTGAACTCTGAAATCTAAAGTAAAGTACTATTTGCCTATCCATCTATAATTGTATAATAAAACGAAGACTAGAATGTAATGTAATGTAATGTTTGTGGTGACATACCGAATCCAACCGGAAAGCTTTTGACCAACATGGCAAACTGAGGGCCTGTATTCAGCTGCTCGAGTCATCTGAAGCAAAGTGTTCCTGATAAAGTTTTTTGAGTGAACTTGGGAATAGATATGGAAAAACATGGGAATCTGAAAATTAAGAAAGTGAACCTGAGGGCCATAGTTATTATATTTTCTGAACTGCATAACCACTGGGCAGCATCTAAACATGTACCAGTGGCTTTCTTTAGGATCTTCATCTTTGGGTCTTTGATCCGTTGTGTTTATACGAATTCAAAGAACCAAATTTAACTCCGTTTGTTCAGTGCTGTCATCAGGGCACCTCCTCTACAAGCCGGATTTTCAAAATGCTCACAACACTTCTTAGTAGAGTTGAGCACTCCAGTATAACTGGACCAAAATAGCAGTGTCAGTTGTTAACCATAATCTGACCTACTACCAATAGTCTTTACAAGAACAAGACCCCTCAGCAAAATAATGGAATCTGTTATTGTCTCTAACAACAATTTGTCTGTCTGTTATCCTTGAAACATGCTTCAAAAATTCATGGCAATCGCCGCAAACACGGAGGTTCTTCATCACTCTGATGGTATTTGTGGATGGCAAGCTAATCAAGCCAAATGCCACAGCCAATTTTTCACTGTGGTGACCAATAAAGTTTTGCTTCTCTTCTTCCTCTATGTCAAACAACACAAATTCTGTTGTCGGGACATAGCCAGCTAACTTCAGGTCTTTCATCAATTCCTCAATCTTTGCATATATTTCTTTTGACAAGGGATGATAGTTGTCCCCCACAAGGAACTCATGAACAACACCATTTATTTCTATCCAACTGTAGGCTGGTATTTTCCGGATACCATTGTCGATCATCTTTGACCTGATGGTTGCTGCAGCTTCCCAACGATTTGTTGCTGAGTACATTTTTGACAACTGAATGTAGTTTCCGGAATTCCAAGGTTCAAGCTCAACAAGTTTTACTAATACATGTTCAGCTAACTCAGAATTCTTAAACATTCTGCATCCAGCTAACAAGGCTCCCCATACAACAGCATTTGCATCCATTGGCATGCTTTTTACCAGCTCATGAGCCTCAACTAGTAAACCAGCACGCCCAAGAAGATCAACCATGCAGCCGTAGTGTTCTACACCTGGAGTTAATGAGTAAACATTTTTCATGCTATAGAAAAACCGACGCCCTAAATCGACAAAACCAGCATGAGTACATGCACATAGTAAGCCGATAAAGGTGTTCTTGTTAGGTGGAAAACCGGATTTTTCAAACTGCCCAAATAGCGCAAATGTAGCCTTATCATAACCATTAAGTGCAAGACCTGATATAGTACTATTCCAAACAACAACATCTCTGTCTTTCATTCCATTGAACACAGTCATTGCAGAAGGCATGTTTCCACATTTTGCATACATGTCTATCAGCGCTGTCCCCAAGATATGGTTAGATAAAATTCATCCTTCCACCAAACCAGTGGCCCATTTTCCATATTCCAAAGCCCCCAAACTCCCACATGCAGATAAAACTCCAACCAAAGAATAGCAATCAAGCTTCAAATTTTCATCCCTCATCCTAGAGAAAACCTGTAGAACTTGGTTTGGTAAGCCATTAGCTGCATATCCTTGAATCATGGTATTCCACGAAATAATATCTTTCTCAGGCATGCTATCAAATATAATCCGAGCTTTCTCCATATCACCACATTTGACATACATATCCAATAAACAAGTCGCAACATACACATTCCTGATCATTCACTATCCACCACATATTTATGAATCCACTCCATACTTTCCAAATCACCTAATTTACTACAAGCTGACAAAATCTGCACAAGTATAAAACTGTCAGGTTTTGAACCGACACTCAACATACTCTTAAACAACTCAACCGCCTCCCTAAACATCCCAGCCTCAGCATACCCACCAACCAAAGCAGTCCACGACACAACATTCTTGTCAGGAATATCATCAAACACCTTCCGTGCATCATTCATGTAACCCGCCTTAGCATACACTGAAACCAAACTAGTATTAACAAACACATCACAATCAAACCCAACTTTCACCAACAAATTATGTAACTTAACACCTAAACAATAATCCGAAACTCTACCGCACGCTTTAAGTACAAACGGAAATGTGAATTTATTCGGCAAGAACCCAGCTTCAATTCTCATTGAATTATACATATCTATAGCTTCAATGCAGCAATCGTTTGACACCAATCCGTGGATCATGGTGTTGTAGATGAAGATATTGGGTTCTTGAATGTGACGGAATATGTTTCGGGCATAGGGAAGGTTTTGGGTAGTGAGTGTGTGTTTAAGGAGCATGTTGAGAAGGTAGCTGTCGGTGTGGAGACTGAAACGGAGGAGATGGGCGTGGATTTGTTTGAATTGGGTTAAGGTTGTGAAGGTTTGGGTTAGGAGGTTTAAGATTTGAGTGGCTTTGGAGACTGCGGCGGAAAGCGTTGCGCCGGACATTTTGATCGCCGGTCGGTTTTTCCCGCGTGAGTTGAAGATTTGAACACTGATTTGGGTTGTGAGAGTAATTATTCGGCCTTTGTAGTTTGTGTGGCCCATCAGAGCTGGAAGCCCAACATCCGAAGTAGTAATTCTAAATGGGCCGAATCGCACCAGGGGTCCAATAAAAGTTGAAAAAACGGGTTTGAGTAAACGGGTCAGGATTTGTCCACCATGCGAATCCCCAACGGTAAAAAGCTCGACGATCGAGATATGCCGTCAAGACGAACGTTGGAAATTTATATATTCCACACGAGGGTAAGTAACTATTCAACTATAGAATATATCTCATATTTTATAGGTGTCACAAAACTGAAGGGTAAAATCGTAAATTTTCAAAATCCAGTTCTCTGCATCCACCAACAACGGCTAGTTACAAAATCATCAATAAAGGAAAACAACGGCTTAACTACTACATTTTGGATACTTCATCTGAGCAGCTGAATTCTGATTTCATGGAAGCCCCGGATTCTGTAGTGGAGGTTAAGTATTGCAGAGCAGAGATAGATACCTCTGCGCCGATCGGGTCGGTTAAGGATGCTGCTATTTTGTTTGGTGGAATTGGTTACTGGAAGCCACAACAGAATAACCTTAAACCATGCCCTGAGGTTTGGTTTTTGCTGATTTCAAATTCATGTTTTGTTTATTACAATGTTGCGATGATTTGACGATTGTTTTTTGTTTTTTCAGATTGATTTTGAGGAGCAAGCTGCAGAATTGGAGAAAGAAATGTATGAAAAAGAAAAGGAGACGTTAGAGGTGCTAAAAGAGCTTGAAAAAACCAAGTGTTTAGTTGAACAACTCAAAACAAGGCTTCAAAATGAAACATCTGAAATCAAGAACCTCGCGATGGAGGCTAGTAAAAGTAAAGATGACGGAGCTGAGGAGAAACATAGTAATATTGGAGGGTTTGTAGGAATACCCTCTTCTGCGCCAGGCTTTGTATTGTTGGAGCTGAAACGAGCGAAGTCTAATTTAGTAAAAACTACTAATGACATCAATCATCTTCGAGCTGCTGTTGAAATGTATACTAAAAGGATTGAGAAGGAGAGGAAGGCATTGGAGATGACAAGAGAGAGTCTGACTACAAATGCAAGTGTGGTATCAAGTCTTGAGAAGGATTTAAATGATGCGAAGGAAAAGCTAAAATTGGCTAAAGATGAGTACACAAATGAAGCAAATGAAAATGTTGATCGCCTTTCCAAAGAGCTTCAAAGGCTAAATGCTGAAACAGCGGATTTCAAGAAAGTAGGAGAAGCTGCAAAGTCTGAGGTGTTGAAAGCCATTTCTGATATTGAAATGACAAAAAATAAGATACATACAGTGGAGATGAGTCTGATAGCTGCTCAAAAAATTAAGGAAGCTGCAAGAGCGAGCGAGGCATTAGCCATTGTGGATGTAAAGGCGCTCGCTAATGTAGACGAGGAAATGTCTAGTGACGATATTCGTAAGGGTGATGAGGTTACCCTTTCGGCTGCTGAGTACTCTTTGCTTAAATCTAAAGCGCGAGAAGTTGAGAATAAGTGTAGGGTGAAGGTTGCAGACGCCCTATTTCAAGTAGATGACGCGAAGTTATCCAAAATGGAAATATTAAGAAGAGTAGAAGAAGCAACTGAGAAGTCAAGGCCACCAAGATGGCTTTGGAAGATGCTTTAAAGAGGTGTGAAGTTGCAAAGAAGGGTAAATTGGATTTAGATGCAGCCCTTCGCAGAAGTAAATGCGAACATAGTCATAAAAGGCGCTGCGTTGTGCTAACAAATCCGCTAAATTCAAGAATTCAAGCCAGAACCGCCGCAAGAAAGTATCTGGTCTCCATGATCTGCACATCAATCTTAAATCTGAATGGTCTGACCCAGCGATAAGACCCACATTGTCCATTGGACAAATCTTGAGTCAGAAGTTACTTCATCCCGCGGAACAAAATGAAAAAACACACAACAATCACCCTGATGAAAATACAGCTCCTGATATATCGCTGCGTGAAATGCTCAATATTAATAAGAGTGAAAATGTAGCAAAATCTAACAAGCCCGTGCAAGAGAGCGGACAGAAGCAGCTTTGTGCAAAGAGGAAGACATTTGGTTTAGGGAGAATTTCAGTCCTCTTGACAAAGCAAAGTAAGAAAAAGAAGACTATTCCAAGTTTTAAGCACTGCACTGGCAAAGCTATTCCACATCATGACAGAATTTCCTTCGGATGAAACTCGATTCTGTTTAACGATTGCTAGTTTCATGTTTATCTAGCGATGGGGAATTTTTTGTTTAGATGCCATTTGTTAGTTTCATTTCATCACTGAAGATAACTTAAGAAAATATGCTTGTAAATTTTCTGCAGTGGAAATTGCAGTTTATAAAAAAGGCGAGGATGGTTGCAGTGGAAATACTTTCTACTTCATCATATTCAACTTCACATTGATGCAACCTTCCAAATTGCACATGCTCGATGTGGCCTTAACTATGACCTGATTGATTACCTAAAGACATGAAAATAAGGCACCTTTTATAAACAAACAAGTTCTGCATTCGTCATTTACAAAAGACACCACAATGTATAACCTGTTGAAGGATCCCATGTGAAGAAATAAATAGGCGTGAGATTTCTCAAGTCTTTCATATTGACCGCACTCCATGCTTGCCGATCATATGATGCATGCATCAGTGTCCTCATGGTGAAGTTATATCATTAGTAATTATTGAAGGCTTAGTGACAAAGACAATGGCCTAATTAAGGTAAAGTGACAAAAACAATGGCCTAATTAAGGAAAAGTGACAAAGACAATGGCCTAAATATTTAGTGGATAAGTTATACCATTTGCTTGAAGAAATGGGAGGTTCAAAAGCTCATATTATATTACAGTGAACTTTTTAAATTAAGTTTTTTCATAAAAATACTCGACACGCTAAATATTTAGTCTTATCGACGTGTGATTTACAATATAATTTTGACAGCAAATAACTTATTTTAAAATCAGTTTAATAATCCATGTTCACCTATGTAGACTAACACACTGTGATTAAAAGAACATACTATCAAATCATTGAAATTTTTTGCATTCTTGTCATGTTTCCAAACTCAAATTTTCATCTCATGTATCTAATCTAAATTCTCAAAAGTGCTACTTGAACTGGCTATTTTGGTGAAATCATTAAATACGTTGAATAAAGATGACAAAAACACAATATGGTTTAAGGAACCAAAAAGGGTTCACATTGGCGCGTAAAGCATCCATTCTTATCCCATCATTTTGTCTCCATGTTCTTCACTAGAGCACTCATATAGTGACTAACATGTCAATCATCCAGGCTCTTAAAACCTTATAATTTGAACCCATCCAAAAGTAAGATAGATACACATTACATCTTTAATATGTTTACACTTTGTTATTATCAACAATAAGCATAGTTTTCAAGTGATTGGTATTTGAAAACAACAAACAACCATTCACCAAGAGGCCTTTAAGAACACATAATCCAACCGTTATATCAAGTGTAAAGCAACATTTTCATAAAGTTTTAGAGCATGTTGCACTGCTTCTCCCCATCTCTTTCAGAACGTCTAAAAGGACATTTTCCTAAAATTCAACCGAACGTTACATAATCAAAAATGTCATCACAAATTCATACTGATCTCAAGAATCTAAGGTGTTAAGAATTATAAAACAAACAGTAAAGGTAAAAGTAGTACGTAAACTCATGCATGCATCACATTATTTAACAGAACCTCTAGTTTTGTTCACATACTTATATGGCATTGAACAATGGAGGAAACTGAAGACATGGTCTCCTTCAACATTCAATTACGTGCAAACATAACAGCATGGAGTTATGCCGTATTCCATGTGCCCAAACCTGTTGGAGTAGAACCACATCCACAGACTCAGGATGACCAATCATACTCATATCACATGTATTTATAATTATTGATGAATGACAATTATCAAAAAGTGTACAACTTTCCACCAGCCATCTATTCATCGTGTGGTATATATGTAGTTGTTGCCAGACCAATCTGAACTCATTGAATATGGACCTCAATGCAATGTCTTACTGTGATTCCCTACAATATTAAAGAACCATAAACATATCAATATCATATGACTAATGGACACAAGTGTGCATACATAATAATGTCTGTATTTTCATTGATTATTTGTGGAGCACTTTCTTGCACTGAATTATTGGTGACACATTTGTCTTCATTTCATTTTCATACCTATATGATAATGACTTGCATTTAGTAATATGCCTCTACCGAATGACCAGAAGATGCATACGACATGTTGTCATACAGCTCCTGATCCTTCCTCATCTCCCAAAAGTCATCATATCCTTATTCGAAGGATACGCTTTAGATTCGAATCTTATCCCATTATAAAAAATATTAGTATTTCATACAATTTTATTTCTAATTTATTGTATAAATATTGAGGATTAGATCATTTGCAGCCAAAGCTATTTGCTACAATGGTAAACTACATGACTATATAGGGTTACAGTAAAAAACATCAAAACGATGTCATTTTGATACTTACAACAAATAGTTGCACACATATCCTAAATGTTGAGTTATTTTATGCACCAAAAGGATTTTTTACTTATTTTGAAATCTCCTAAATGGATAAGAATCGAATTTTGTCATGAAAAAGAGATCATAGATAGCTAAACAAGGTCATTATTTATATTTCTGGGAATAAATAAATACATAAAAACCCAGAATATATTTACCATAATTTTGGAAAATAGGATGATTCTTGTGTTTCTAAATCAAAATAAATTGAAATAAAAACAAATCGATCACTGAAAATGGACAATAAATTACTATACATAAACCGGAGGCAGCACCTATTTGGTTCAATCGACTTCGTCGCAAGATGAACCGGACCCCGACTCGGAATAAGACCCAATCGACTCGTAAACCAACCCGCTCAGTTTCGGTCTAACCATACTTTCCCAAGTATCGAAACTCGGACCGACGTCGTTCCTTGTCTTCCGTACAACAACCATCACCAGATCCTCCGTCAACCTATAGATTCTTACCATTACTAGTAAATTACCATTTTGTCCTTCAATCGTCAAACCCCAATCAGTTTTCTCCACCACTTCCATCCCTTCCGCCGTCGACGCCGCCTCCATCGTATCCACAATCGTTCCCGGTGACTCCGCCGACGCAAATCTCTCACCTCCGCCGTAACTCTCCGACGTCTGGAACAGAACCGACAGATCGAATCCGGACGAAAACGAGATCAGATCGAACGCGTTCAAGCACTTGTCGACATCGTAATCGTCGTCTTTGAAACTCAAATCCTCCGAATGAAGCTCGATTTCTCTATAACCTTTTTTGAACCACGGATCGTTGACTATCTCGTTGACCGTAATCCGCGTATCGGGATTCGTATCAAGGAGTCGTGAAATGAACCGTCGTAGATCCGGTGAGGTCCATTTCGGAAACTTATATTCTCCGTTGTAGATTTTCTTATACATAACCATCAGATTCCGATCGTTGAACGGGAGGTATCCGGCGTTTAAAACGTATAAAATAACGCCGCAAGACCAGACGTCCGCCTTGGCTCCGTCGTAGCCTTTTTTGGCTAGTATTTCCGGTGCCACGTAAGCAGGTGTGCCACATAGTGTATGCAGCAATCCATCTGATCTTATTTGATCTTTGATTGCGCTTAAGCCGAAATCGGATACTTTTAAATCCCAATTTTCGTCTAGGAGTAGATTTTCGGGCTTCAAGTCCCGGTGAAAGACGCCACGAGAGTGGCAATACGCAATGGCTGAAATGAGTTGCTGGAAGTAACGGCGGCTGAGATCCTCGCTGAATCTCCCTTTCGAGACTTTGGCGAAGAGCTCACCACCTTTGGCGAAATCCATCACGAAGAATATTTTTGATTTTGTGGCTAGAACTTCTTTTAGCTTCACGATGTGCGGGTGTCGAAGGCGTCGCATTATGGAAATTTCACGCTTTATGTGCAGGCCTAATCCGCCTTTCAGTATTTTTTGCTTGTTGACGGATTTTATTGCTACGCTTTCGCCAGTTTTGACGTCTCTTGCGTGAAATACCTTTGCGAATGCTCCCACCCCAACCATTTTTCCTAGCTCATATTTTCCAAACAAGCCCTGCTTATCCAGCGATGAGGACGAGGATGATGTGGATGCTGACGATGAGGTGGATGGAGAGGAAGAGGAAGCATCAGATCCGAAGATTTCCGGCATGGTTTTGGTTAGAATTTCCTTCTCTTCCGCATGAATAAGTAACTAGGGTACGACGGAGGAGGGTGGGAAATTCAAGATTGCGCGAGATGATGGGAAGAGCGTAATCGGACAATGGCTGCTATTTAACGTAAAGTGTTTAGATGGATGGATGAAACAACGTTGTTACACGTGTCTAATCGATATGTTATCTTTTGAATGTTGGTTGTATTTTAGCAGACGTCCAGACCAGAAACACGAGATAAAAAAACGACAAGTTAGAAGTTACGTGATTGGTTAACCACAAGTGTGAAATCGTTTTTATTCACATTAAAATCATTTTATTAAATAAGACTATTTACCAAAATAAATTGCCTAAAATTACTCACAAGAATTTCTTGAATATAGTTATTAATCGTTCTTGTGTTTACATAAAATTATTAACTTATTTAAGTGCCTAATTAATTGGGTCATTCGCACAAGGAGTAGCGGCCTAGCGGTCAGCCATCGGTCTCTGATCTCAGAGGTCGATGGTTCATTCTTGAGCGATGAGGTAGTAATAATTTTAAAAAAAATTGGGTCTTCATCTTGGAACCCTCCGGCCGGATCCGTTGCTTTAAGATGCCCAACTTTGAAAGTCACTTGCTGATACTGTACTAGGAGCAAGCTGGTTTCATTGATTAAGCAATCAACCTCTCATTTGAATAATGCGCATTAAATTACTACTCCATATGACGTTGGATTATTTTTGTATTTCAACTTGATGACACATTGTTTGTCGCATTAGTTTAAGACAACGTGGGTTGATTAATTCTATGAGTATTGATTATCATAATATTCATATGTATGTGGCCCTGGCAGTCTTCATTTTTCCGTATCAACATTTTGTTTTGTTACGTGTATATTTACATTTCACTCACGTACATTTCTACAATCATAGGGTTGTCCGTCCAGGTATCTAAAACCACACGTCACGGTGACTTACTGAGATAAATAAGTGTGATATCCAATATATAACAATTCATCAGCAAACTTTCTTTATTGTTTGTAAGAACGTGTTTTCGATCATATATGAATCTGAATATGGAATGGTTTCAGCTATTTATGTTTGCAACCGAATCAAAATACTCTTGACACGGTTAATATGCAAGGCCAGCATCGATGATGCAAAGCCAGAAGGTACCTAGAGATGAATCTCAATATTCCCGTTTTATATTTAGGGTGTGTCACAAGTGAGCTGGCCTGAATCATTCAAAATAAACTAATTAGTGCTCGTACTCTGATTTCAATTTTTTAGGGTACGAAGCTTCAAATTCAATAATACATCAACCAATAATGGTAGAAAATATAATTGATAATACAGATTGTGATGTGTATCTTATGACTTATAGTAGTAAAATAAGAACTTGTGTTTGAAAGAAATAATCTAATACTAAGAGAATCAAGCATCTCATTTTTTAGTGTATGCCTAGGCAATGCTCATCATAAATCAAACGTGCGAGCTCGAGAGAAGATGCCTTTAAATTTATCTGTAAATACAACATCATACTAATTCATCTTGGCAGGAAATGTGAAATACAAATTGAAATAAATGACATGAACGTACGAATTGAATATGGTAGCTAGTGAACTTGTCGAGATTCACATGTCGAATTTGTGTTGAGTAAATTTGAGCTGGCGGAGCTGCCACATTGAAGATATTAATCGGGTGCTATTATTTAGGTATTTAGTTTTTGGTACGAACCTTCGAATTCAATAATAGCATTTAAAATACGTACGATCACACGTTTTAAAATATGAGACAACAGGACAACCAATGTTAATTGGTTTTAGCTACAAAGCTGAAAACAATTAAATCTAGCTGTCATACAAGTTAAATGAAAATCATAAAT
>QZGG01000485.1:0-136237 GCA_006409495.1 Sedum album
TCCTTTTCTTCACTATATCATGTCTCTGAAATCAAGGCGTCAATACAAAAAATGTTATATTTAGAAAGAGACTACATTTCTAAAACAGCAAGGTAAAACAATTTAGCAGTGAACTGTCATTACATGAGAGTCACCAGAATTACTTACTATATCTAGATGTTGCTCTCCACTGATGTCTATAGCATCTAAGCTTAAGAGTGAGCATGGGATGGCAGGGAAAGTCACATCAAACTTCACATCAACATACATAATAAAGGAATTGATCAAAAAAGGTTAATTTCAAAAAGTAAGTGTAAAACTTGAAGATAAAGGTGACCTAGTACTCTTACTTAGCAATGCTAAAAATTAAAATCAAAATGAGTTCAACAAGACATCGGCTTCAGCAAATTTGAAAATCCACGAGTTGTATAACCATATACATTTTAGATCTCTAACGGAACTAAACTATAGACAGGTATTATCTAAATAACAAATGAAATCACCGTATCGCTTAATACTGAAATCTCATCTTAGTTCTTACATATATTTTCAAAGTCTCTCCCCTAGAAGTATCCACATTCAGATTCGTCTCAGTCACGGTGTGGAGGTACAAACCTGCACAAAATAATCAACACTGAGACGGACGCCAATCAAAATAATCCACAAATTCAAGCCCTAATTGCAAACCACTACAATTCACTACAAGTAAACAAAAAGCATTTGAAAATGATTCAATCATACTGAGCTCGGAAAAGAAGAGGAGAAGCATGACGATGGATGACGCTAGGGTAAGAACGCCACCGGAGAAGGTCCGGCTGTAGAAATCCTCATTGATTTTCGGATAAGCGTCAAAGTTCCGAAGCTTAGCGAATACGCCTTCCATTTCTAATTAACTCAAGAACTGAACAGGCGAGTGCAGCCGCGGCGGGTAGGGCTCGATCGGCTCGATGACGGAGCCGATCGCGATCCGGTAATTCTGGCGAGAGTTGAAAGGTTGTGAAAGTCAAAGAGAGATTGTTTGACCTAAAATGAGTCCAATCTTTTTTTCAAATTCCCTTCGAAATTTTTCATGAATTATTATTAAGATTGAAATTCAAGTAAACATTTTATTAAATCGAGCGTTCACTTTAATGGTTATTTTATTTAAATATTATTGTTAAAACAGGTATATGTTTGTGAGACATACTATCGATAGTTGGATATAAATAATATATCGAATAAAATTTAAATTCAAAATAATCGTTAATTCTAATTGCGCTTATTTTTTGTAAATTCAACCGTCCGATTAATTAAAAACTAACTTTACTCAACCGTCATATTATTCAAATCAATATTTAAGATTTAGTTCTTGCATCTCGTAAAAATATAATTAACGATTATTTATTCCCACAAAAAGTAATATGTTCACAAAGAGTAAAGTTCTAGGAGGACGGATAAATAAATGTGAGACCGTGAGACACGATCTCGATCGTTGAATTCTAACAATCCAACGGATGAGATTTGATTCAAAAATATAACCGTCACTCTCAACCGCTAGGGTTTTTTGCAAATCCAACTGCCCATTATACACAAACCAACTTAATCTCAACTGTTAGCTTAATCCAATCAACGGCTAAAATTATGTCTTTCCGTCTTACAATAATCACTTGTCCTCCTTGATCCTAACTCTGTTCACAAAAAACAGATTATATTTGTCGGTGAATCTTGAATCACACTCTAACAACTAGCTAGTTAAGATTGAGGAGTAACATTAATTATCTTTATTGATGGAATATAGAAACACTCAGTCCCATTCATAAAAACCTCAAGTTGGTAGCAGATTATACAATAGATCGATCACAAGTGTTGACCATTTCATTTGATTACTAGCTGATATAGTCACAGTATCTCCCCTTCAGAAGCAAGCTGAAAGATCGCAGCAGCAGCCTTCAATGCAACAGCAGCAGCACAAGGCTGTAAAACTGGATAAATACCGAATAATAATCAAAAATATATAAAAATCACATACTTAATAATCGAAGGATTTGATACAATTCAGTGTGAGAGAAAAATAAATCAGACTTACAAACCCTCAAGAAACCCTAGTTTATCTTTTGAAGGTGCTCCTCCTCCCCTCGAGACGGTTTCCGGAGCGCTGTATTTGGAAGGTTCAGGTGCATAAGGAACTCCAACTGCAGGTTGAGGATTGTACTGTGCTAAACTCAACCACAAAACACAGTGAAACATAAGAGACATGTATATAGGTGTCAAACACAAAAGAGTACTAAAACCTGCCTAATGGTTGTTACCTTGAGGAGCTGGATAGGGTTGTGCATAGTTAGTTCCTTGTTCTCCCATTTTTGTGGATCAGCAGTTTCTCAACTTCTTACAGTAAAGAAAACTATAGAAAACAGCTTCTAGAGAGACTAGCTAGATATATGACAAGGTGATCATGGACATGGGGCAGCTAGCTGTATGACAAGTTAGGTATGAAAGACAAGTGATAATTTTTATTGTATTTATAGGAACAAGCAAGTAGATGGTTAAATTGATTGGCATTTACAAACATGACCCAATCACTGAGTGCTATAAATGAATGCAGTTGGAGTTATGATTTATGATAGGAGAGATCAGCTGCAGTTAGCCAGCTCATGCTATTTTAGAAAAGCTTCATTCCCAAGTATGGAACATCATTCAAGGGTTTCCATCTTATCAACTTTTTGACGTACTCTAACGGATTTGGTAAGATTAATTATTATACGTGTGATGTTCATTAGGTTTAGGGTTTCAATCTCTCTCAAACTTTGTCATGTGGGCGACGAAGCGTTTATATCAATTATGCGACTGAATGTAATGCATTAATCTTCATTATTAATACACTAGTGATGGTTTTTGGAGTATAAATGAAGATTAAATAGTCAAAAAAGATAGCATAAACTAATCTAAATGGTTAGTTTAATGGTCAACTACTTGGATAAGAATGAAACAACAGGGACCGGACAATAAATTATGATATTCACAATACAACAGCTGTTGATCGAGGATCCGGATCCCGTACATCCTACAACCATATACAGCCAATATTCAAAATTTAAATTTTAAATTATAAACTTAAAACGACGTAGTTTAACTTGAAGTAATTTAAAACGACGTAGTTTTTATAAAATCCAATTTCAAGATTAATGAACCATTTACAAAACGATACAGTTTTAATTGATAGTGTTTAAAACTACGTCGTTTTAAGTTTGGCTGCAAAATGCTGTAGGCACAATGGGATCCTATCACATGTAATATATATTTCAGACTATCACTATCCCATACTGAGCCAACTCTTATTCATCAATCAAACGAAAATGTATTAAAAACATTATCCAACAAAAAGAAAAAATGGAAATGATGGCATTTGGATTTGATCTTACTCAACTGGGCTGGGCTGCTGTTGAGACGTTTGTATATGGGCCCAAACCATCTTTACGAAATTGGGCCTTCAGTTTTCAATGAATATTGTTTTGAAAGCGATGCCCCTCGACCAATCGAATCAGTCCATTTGACTTGGAACTATACGTAGGATTTCTTCTTACAAAACTTATCTTGAATGATGAGATGACCAAGTCAAAACCAAACAACTGCTACCAAGCTGATTTATTGGCATCACAATATCTAACCTCTAGAATGTGTCACACAACCTTATCTCTCATGTCCATTTAATCTGCGACACATCACAGTGTCACAAAAAATGTGTCACTTAGGGACACAGGTCCAACAAAAATCATAAACTGCAGATTTCAAACCAGGGGGTCCCTCCAAACTAACACTAAAGTTGCTACATGCTCTGCTTCCATTAATGTTCAAATTTGAAATCGTATGTGTTGCATGGAAGTCAATCTTTATGTTGACACGTACGTTTAATAAACCAGTTGATCCCATCAACTTTCATCATCAAAATCCAACCACAGAATGACAATCAGAATCCTCACGACACCTGCCCCAGCCCTGCCCTTTATTTTAGTGCTCTTTCAGATAATGTTTTTTACTCATTAAATCAATCTTGCATAGTATACCCTTTTTTAAACAAATTGATTTCAAATCTGAACTCGAATTCGAACTGGTTTATGATAAAAGTGGAAATAGAACGATATTTATGAAAAAGACAGTGCACCATTACAGAGGATCACTATGATACAACATACTAGATTGAAGTTCACTCTCAAGTCTCACTTCAAATTATTCAGCTCATAATTAAAGAGAAAAAAACATAACACATTTATTACCTTAACATTCCCGAAAGGGCAGGGAAAGTCAAGGACCTTTTGTAATGACGATTTTACCCTCCTGCCCGGGATTGACCGCAATCCCCTGCTGTTGTGGATGATAAGCTGCTGTTTGTGGTTGCATTACACCACCCGGCGCTGTATAGTACACTTGCCTTCCATTGCTATCATACGCCACTTGTGCATAGCCTCCGCCACCACTCTCTGACATGTTCTGCCTCACTATCTCCGGCTGTTGATAAGCTGCTTGCACCATCTTCGGCTGCTGCTGAGCCACCACATTGTACATCTGCTGCTGTGGCTGTGGCGGTGGTGGTTCGCGGTACAGTTGCTGTTGCTGTTGCTGTTGCTGCGGTGGTGGCGTGTAGTAGCCTTGAGTTGTTGGAGTTGGATTCTGAGCGCGTACTGGCGCGTGGTATACGTTTCCTTGAGCAGAGGGAACCATATACACTTGTTGTGGTTGTTGATGTTGTTGTTGCGGCGGTTGTAGTAGTGGCGGATCAATGTATCCACCACTACTCTGTTTATAAAAGTCTCCTGCATAAGCAGGAGATGACGTCACATTCACATTACCACCATTGCTTCCGTTATTATTAATGACGTCAGCAGCTCTGTTCTGTTGTTGCAGCTGTTGATGATAAACAGCTGTTTGCTGTTGCTGATTCTGATCTTGTCCAATTTGCATCCTCTGCAGCTCTTGAATCCTCCTCTGTATCTCACCCGGATCCGACCCGACATTAACCCGCTCATCTCTAAACTGATTTGCCGGCACAGGCACCACCGCAACAGGAGCCACAACCGGATGAAGCGGCGGAGATACTGTCCGAGCACCCTTTTCAACAGCGTAAAGATACTCAACATTACTAGTCCCACGTGATACAACCGCCGGAGGTGAAGACCCATCAACTGAATTATGTCCGGAATTCAACGATTCAAAGAATCTCTCCCGATCAGTCTTCGGCTCTGTTTCGCTCCTTCCATTAACAGCAAATAAAAACAACCTTAACCTCGCCGGCTTCGCCATCCCACGAAACAAGCGATCATACTCTTGCATCATATGTTCCAAATCATCATCACTTGTGACGGAAATCAAAGCGTCAAGATCTTCACCAGGAAGTTGGTATTTGAAACAGACATCAGTATCACATAAAGCTGATAACTTTGAGACTAAAGCTGCGAACTTTATGTTCCTTTCGACTGAGAGGATCTTGGTTTCACCTCCTACGTAGGCGAATTGGTTGTCATGAGGTCGTGGAGTTATGCTTCCTCCATAGCTACACATGAATTTGACTTTGTAGTTTGGTGAAGGATTAGAAGATTGGTCTTCCCATGGTGGTGGGTTTTCGAAATCGATTTCTCGGGATCGTGGCGATGAGTCGCCGGAATCTGGGTATGAAGCGGCGCCGTTGTAGTAGTTTTCCATTTGGTGAGCGGTGAAAGTTGCACTCTTGCTGAGATTGTGGAAACAGAGGAAGCTGATTTATGAAGAGTGGAAGTGATGATGTTGTAATCAGGTACTTCGCGGGTGCAGGAGAGTAGCAGTTTGGATAAGACACGTGGAGGGTTTTTATTGGTGTCCTTGGTATTATTGATTTGTTGACTTTTTCTTTGATGTGGATTGTTGACTTTAGGGTTAGGGCATTCACATGGGTAGTGGAAGTGAAGTGGTGTTACGTGTAGTAGAATTTAAGGATAGTGTTTACGTGTATGTTAAGGTAGTTAATGCATGCAACGGTTTAGTTGGTGATTTGAAATAGTAGTTGGTCGAATTGGTTAAATTATGGGACACAAATTTCTATATTTCTTACTATCCCTATCAGTTAGTTTTGTTTAGTCTCGATAAAAATCGAACTCAACCTTAAAATCCCGAACTCAGACAATTAAGCAAATACACAAAACGTACAATTAATGGGATTCAATCTAGATTACATTTATAAACAAAATATAGTGATATGAATCAGATAGTTTTAATGGTATGGATCATTGTGATGCTTACCAAGTGACACCTAGTGTTGTGTAATTACTTCAACATCAATAATGAAACAGAATCTTGCTGTTGGGAGTTGTTGTATCATGTCCGATCCTAACTGGCGGGGAAGAAGATAAAGCTTGATGTGTCCTAAAACAAGCACACATAATACTATGTCGCAACAATAATTTACAGCGAGTCAAAACGACATTTGTTACTGTAATTTTAGATTTTGAAATTATATATATAAAACATTATTTGTAGCAAACTAAGTGTTTGAGACTTTTCTGTTGGAGAATTTACATAAGCAACTTATTTTTATGGACCTGAGTTTACATGTAGGTGTTTAGTTTTCAGACATATTTGGCTTCTTGGGTGTGTTACTTCTTTATGAACGATGCACCTTTCTCTATGCTTCCTGCCAATTCTTTCTTCGCCTTCTCCAATCCAGTCCTGTTCGAGAAAAATACAAGATTCGTGAAATATGAAATTGTAATATTCGAGAAGATTGGGATGTTGGTACCTTTCGTATTCGTTTAGAGGTCCGAGTTGGAAGATTTCTTCAGCACCTGTTCGGCCAAGTCGTACTTTTGACGCAAAAAATGGGAGTTCTGTAACCTGCAAGGTTTTGAAAAGTAAAATGCAACGACACAAAATCCTGATGGTTCCCTAAGGGTTAACGTTAAATTATTGAATTATTGAATTTTACAACTGAATGATTTGCCATTAAAACAAAAAATTTCCGAACATTAGTATGTCGCCTTTGTACCTGAGAGGCTACAAAGGCGCATTCAATGACTTCTGCGTCTCCTCTAAGTCCTCTAAGGCATGCATCGGCGAACTTAACAGCTGCATAAGCCTGGGAATCAGCAAATGTGTTAGATTGTTCATTTCTTCAATCTTCAATTATTTATGTATAAAGAGAGTTGATTACACTAACCATGGACAAAGTTGCTGAACCAGCACCTGCTTTTGCCTGCAGATTAAGATGAACTCAAAATGCTCAAATCAGTTTTAGCAGCAAATGAGTGACAATAGAAAAACTTGGAAAATAATTCTTGCCTCGACTACTTCAGTTCCACCGTTCTGAATACGATCAGTGAGGTACTCCGTTTCTTGCTGGGTAAAATGACTCGGAGGCTTGACCTAGACCGGTTTTCATATGAGAGCAATATAGCAAACATTTGTATGGAAAATGACGGAATTATGAAATTTATATTTTCTGATAAATTTGTAGATTAATATAGCACCAGACCTGAGACAGGAGAGGCAAGATCGTAACTCCAGCATGACCTCCAACAACAGGTACATCCACGTCCCTTGGATCAAGTCCGAGAACTTCAGCCTGCCGGATATTATAAACCTTGCGCTAAGCTGTGCAGAATTCGAAAGATAAACGGTAGATAACAACAATGCAAGGGAAAGGTTTTACCACAAAAGTGTTGGCTCTGACAACATCAAGCATTGTCACTCCCAGTAGTTTCCTAGGGTCATACGTGCCTGCCTTTTTGAACACCTCAGCTGCGACTGGGACAGTAGAGTTGACAGGATTGCTGATCAAGTTAACCACTGCATTGGGGCAGCACTTGGAGATTCCTTCGCAAAGTGTCCTGACTATTCCAGCATTGATTTTGAAAAGATCATCCCTAGTCATTCCTGGCTTTCGAGGAACCCCAGCTGGAATGACTACCAAGTCCATTCCTGTCAACGCATTCTCCAGCTGTGCCTGTCCTAGAAATCCCCTTACCTGAACGCAAAATTCCAAAAGTGTGTCCAAAGTCATATTTACCTTGCTTCTACTAACTGTGAATTGTCTGAAAGATATAAAAACGCACCACAGCGCCAGTATCCATGTGACTAATATCGGCTGTGACACCAGGGGAGTTAACAACATCGTACAAATGAAGAACTGAAACAAGCGGGTTCATCTTCATCAACATTGCTAGCGGCTGCCCGATGCCTCCTGCAGCTCCCAATATTGCAACTCTAAATCCTGGTGCGCCCCCTTTTGCTCGACAATAAGCTCTAGACACTTTGCAACTCTCATTATCCATCATCTTCCATTTCCAACACACACACACCCAACATCAAAAAACCCAAAATCAGCTCATCAGAAAAACTCAACAGTAATAGAAATATCATAGAAACCAAGTAGGAGCCATTAAATATCAAAGCTAGACAGAAAGCATTGAGACACGGCATATAGTACCTGACAGTTTGAAGGGTAAAGGTGAGCCGAGATCATTGCAATCCGGTGATGAGCTTCTGAACTGCCCTCCATCTTCGATTTGATTACCAAATGAGCTTAAACAAGAGACTGAAACTATTTTTATACAAATGAAATTGATAACGAAAGAACTCCAACATCCTTGGTTCCTTATCCAACATATCCATGAAGTTGTGGCTCTCAAAAAGTTAACAATAAAGCCAAGAAACACTCATGAAAATCAACATATGCACATCCAACAGACAACTTCTTTATCACCTAGGAATCAAAATATCAACCTGGACATAAAAATCCCAACATTATCCAAAGACTGAAAACACCCAAAAGGATAGTAACCCTAGTTACAACACAGTGGCCGGGATCAGATATCAATCAATCACACAGAAGTTGTCACTACCCATAAATTAAATCCTCAAACCGAACACAAAAGTTCCAATCTTTAATCAAACCTTCAAAATTAGGTCATTCAAAAACGTCAAGATGTAATCTTTCTGAATCGTTCGATCAATCCAAGCTCGTAGGAGAAGATTGCAGCTAAGGATATGGAAGGTACAGTCGTAATCAGATCTAAGGAGTGATGTGAGTGTCGTCGGACGTGAAAAGGAGCTGCCTTTACTCTCAACCGACTCCGAGATGTGAAGTGGACCACATGCTGACGTCATCATTTGTAGGTAGCTTTGTTTCACTTACATATGTTTTCACTGTGTTTGTTCTGCTTTTGCTTGTTTTTAGCTGAGTTTGGTTTAAGCAATTTGTGTTGTTATCTACAGATACAAAGAACATGTTTTTGTATGAGTTTGGATTGTTCTTCAAAAACTTCTTGCTGATTTCAACCATTAGTACATTTCGAATTCTAGCAATTGGCAGAGGCAGACAATAATATGAGATTGATTTTCACTGCTTTTTTTGGTTACAAATCAATTTTTTTGTATTTCAATTCTGAACAGTGCCTGCTATTTATTTATCTAACAGGTTCTTCAGCTCTTGGACGCTCTGATCTGCTGGTAGGCTTTTCTCTTTTGGTGTCATTACAGTTTGGGTCCCTTAAAGCTCCTGTTCTGGCTTCTGGATAGTTTCATAAAATCCGCAGCCTTAAGCGTCATTGTCAGAAGTTGGTTAGGCAGAAAATGAAAGTAACAAGCCAGCAGCCTCAGTTGAATTTCATCAATTCCTACTTGTTGAAAATAGTTGCATTTTAATAATTACTCGACTGCTTGACTCGTTGTTCAAGTCATTAGTCTGCCTAAATTATTTCCATCTGAAGATATATCCTCAGTTTTACATATAATAGAATAGTTCAGTAGGGTTCATTTCTGTACTTTTCCTTATTAATGTCTTCTTAATCATTTGTCTTTTTTGTTGTTAATGACTCTAATCAGATAACTTGTACTACTAAAACTCAATAGTTTATGCACGCGTTGAAGTTTCAAAAGATGGGATTTTTATTTGGTTATCAGAGATTTGATACAGTTGATGATCTGACCCATACTTGTTGCATTGCTAATAAATACAGGTCAAGCCGAACCAGAGATTATAAAACAGCTTAGACATGTACAAGGTTGTCAAAAATCCTGCTAAGGTTCTAAGCCTAGTGTCCTTCCTGGTGATTGTATTGGTACACTCATGTGTTGCGCAAACAGCACAGAAGCAATTCCTTGATGCCCACAACGTTGCCCGATCAGCAGTTGGTGTGGCTCCCCTAGTATGGGACGCGACAGTTGCTAACTATGCACAAAGGTATGCTAATTCTCACCAGGCAGATTGCAAAATGGTGCATTCCGGAGGACCTTATGGTGAAAACTTGGCTTGGTCATCTGGTGATATGGCGATTTCAGCTGCAGTGAAAATGTGGGTGGATGAGAAAATTTACTATAATTATAATTCAAATTCATGTGCAGCTGGAAAGGTTTGTGGGCATTATACTCAAGTTGTGTGGCGTAATTCGAGAGAGTTGGATGTGCTAAAGTCAGGTGCAACAGTGGCGGTACTTTTCTTACATGCAACTATGATCCTCCTGGTAACTGGAATGGTCAGAGACCCTACGCAATGGCCGAATAATCCTGCATTTAGACGTACTTATTAATAAGTGATGGAAATCTGTTACCTGATGCTGGTCAGAAATGTTTGTAACATTTTCTGCTCATCTGAAAACCTTAAATGGTTTCAACACAAAATAAACAAGTACTGCTGATAACCATGTTGATGTTTCCTGAGATCATCAAATAAACTAAATTTCTAACGATTGAAAACAGAAAACAGTAAATTGTCCCAAAGCAATGCCTTTAGCATTTCACAAACAAGTCAAAACAAGAAAAGTACTAAACAACACAAACCATCACACACAACAACTTCTTTAACACCCAGGAATCAAATAATAGAACTGAAACATAATAAATCTCAACTTTATCCAAAATTCAAAAAACTGAAAACACCCAAAAGATAGTAAGCCAAGTTAGAACACAATGGAATCAGATACCCATTGATTAAATCCTCAACCCAAACACAAAAGTTCCAATATTTATGAACTTACCAACCCTGATGCATGATGATGCCGTGGCGTGGTCAGTGCAAGATCCTATCTTTCTGATTGTAGGTAGCTTTGTTCTGCATTGTTTGTTTCGAAGAACATATTTTTATATGAGTTTGGATTGTGATTCAATCACTTGTTGCTAATTTCAACCATTTTGTGTTTAAAGATTTTCAAAATTTGGCAGATGCAGACCAAAATATGAAACTGATGCTCTAAATGGAGGTTCTACAGATGCGCATTTGAGCGCACATCCCAGCATACTATGAAAATGAAGGTTCTTCAACTCTTAGATGCTCTAAATCAGCAAGTAAGGCCTTTTGTTTTGTGGCATTACAATTTACATGTCACTGAAACCTCCCTTTCTGTCTTCTGAATAATTTCATATCGTGCGCAGCCTGCCCTTAGTGTCTTTATCAAAGTTTGTTAGGAATCCATAGTATACTGTAAAAACAAGCCAGCAGCCCATGTTGAATTTTATCAAATCCTACTTGTGGAATATACTTGCATTTGCATAATTATCCGGCTGTTTGATTCGGCATTTCAGTCATATATCTGCTTAAATATTTCCAACTGGAGAGATCGTTTCTGTACTTTCCTGCGACTTTGTTAGTTAATGTCTTCCTAGTCATTTTTCTTTTTGTTGAGAATGGCCCTTATCACCTAACTCTTACAATTACAACTCATAATTTACGCGCAGGCGTTGAAGTTTTCTGTTCTTGGTTGGAGTTTTTAAAGATGGGATTTGATTTGGTCACTGGAGATTAGTTGCAAGTCACAACTGATGATCTAACCCATAACTTGTTGCATTCCTATAAATACAGGTCGAACAGCACCGGAACTTATAAAAGCATCTTAATTATGTACAAGGTTGTCAAAAATCCTGCTAAGGTTCTATACCTAGTGGCCTTCCTGGTGATAGTATTGGGACACTCAAGTGTTGCGCAACAAACAATAAGGCAATTCCTTGATGCCCACAATGTTGCTCGCGCAGAAGTTGGCGTTGCACCACTAGTATGGGATGCAACAGTAGCCAACTTTGCACAAAGGTATGCCAATTCTCACCGTGCAGATTGCAATATGATACATTCAGGTGGACCTTATGGTGAAAACATAGCTTGGTCATCTGGTGATATGGCGATTTCAGATGCAGTGCAAATGTGGGTGGATGAGAAAATTTTCTACGACTATGATTCCAATTCATGCGCGGATGGAGAGGTTTGTGGGCATTATACTCAAGTTGTGTGGAGGAATTCGAAGAAACTTGGTTGTGCTAAGGTCAGGTGCAACAATGGTGGAACTTTCTTACGTGCAACTATGATCCTCCCGGTAACTGGAACGGCGAGTGGCCTTTGCATGGCCGAGTAATCTCGCAATAAAACGTACTTATAAATAAGTGATGCATATCTGTTTCCTGATGCTGCTCAGAATTGTTTGTAACAGTTTCTGTTCATATCAAGACCTGAACTATGTAATACATTTTTACCAAAAATAAAAAGTACTGTTGATAACCTGTCTGGAAACATTCAGCATTGTTGTCTTTAGATCAGTTACAAATCCAAACAAAACATGTCCAAAAATAGACAAAAATCAGTTAAGTTTAGCTAAATGCAGGTTTTTCTGCAACAAAATTATCTCCGAAAAATCCTCTAAATTCCTATAAAAGACATCCTGTCTTGACGTGTTTTTGCATTTCTGAAGAAAAAGAAAATGGAGTTTTCCGCAGCCAGGCTCACCTTGGCTGTGGTGTTAATAATCCTAGCCATTGCCAACGCGGCTAACGGCCAGGACACGCCTCAAGATTTTGTTGACGCGCACAATGAAGCACGGGTTGAGGTGGGCGTGCCACCATTGGAATGGGATGATGAAGTAGCTAAATACGCGCAAGCCTACGCAGATCAACGTAAAGTAGATTGTGGCTTGGTGCATTACTGGACCTTATGGTGAAAATATTGCAATGTCTACAGGTGATTTATCAGGAGTTGATGCTGTGAAAATGTGGGTGAATGAAAAGCCAATGTATGATCCTGATAGAAACACTTGTGTTGAAGGAGAATGTCTGCATTATACCCAAGTTGTTTGGGGAAACGACGTATGTTGGATGCGCTAAAGTCCGGTGCAACGACGGTGGAACCTTCATCTCTTGTAATTATGATCCTTCAGGGAACTATCAAGGCCAGAGACCATTTTAGCCAAAAAATATCTGACCATCTAATCTTCATTTTTCATACTCCATGTATTCGTATTTTTCGATGAAATATTTCCTCCAACAAAATTACCTTCAGTTCAGATGATTTCCATTCCTGCTGCCAAAAGTTCCAGGGACTAATAATTCAAACTTCGAACACGTTACGAACGAATATTCTGACACAAAGACTAACAGAACTTCTTTTCGAAAAGTGCATGACTCTGAAAGAGGCTTACAGTGTAATACTAAAGTCCTACATGCCATGTTCCAAACCTCAAACTAAGTATATTTGTACAATAGGACATCATTTACCTCAAAATCCGGCGTTTATCTTGACATAATGTCTCCAACAGGGCCATATGGGTAACCTGGAAATACTTCAATCTTAAATCTTAGTGATGAGCTTACTGTGATTATAATCTACATTGTATAAAGTCAATGGCGACTTTCGGGTAATACGCAAAGATACATTTCCATGCATTTTTCGAAAAGTAGAGAACTCTGATCATAGACATTAATCTGACTTTTATATACCTGCAGATTAGGATCATAGGTTGCCATTGGTGTTAAAATACTTGTACCTGACCAAGGGGGTAGTTTTTGGCACTTTTTTCCGATTTCAAGTGTATCGATGATCGAGTACGCAACCTTTTTCATCTATAAGTACTTGTGTGAACTACAACAGAATATCACAGAAGGAAAATAATACATTCTTCAGCAAAAATGAGTTTATCAAACTATAAAGTCCTGCTAGTTTTGATCCTAAGTCTGACACTACTGTCAATATCTAAACCCGTCGAAGGTCAGAACTCTCCGACAGACTACCTCAACGCACACAACACAGCTCGGTCAGAAGTTGGTGTAGCTAACATAATTTGGAACACAACTTTAGCTACATATGCCCAAACATACTCAAATTCCAAAATAAGTACTTGTCAACTTGTTCACTCTATGGGTCCTTATGGTGAGAATTTAGCAAAAGGGAGCGGTGCATTTACGGGTTGGCTGCCGTGACGTTATGGGTCGACGAAAAGAGTTTCTATACTTACAGTTCAAATACTTGTGCAACTGGTAAAGTATGCGGGCATTATACACAAGTTGTGTGGAGGAACTCAGTTCAGGTAGGATGTGGCAGGGCTCAGTGTACTAATGGATGGTATTTTATCACCTGTAGTTACAATCCTCCGGGCAACTACGTCGGCCAGTGGCCGTATTAGAAGTCCTTCCTATGATCCATGTCAACAATAAGTACTTTTGATCAGAATAAATAAGGTTTCGAACCATTTCTGATTCGAATAAAACTTGCTGATAAGTTGTTTTCCAAATCCAACTTTTGTAATATTTCTGATCAAAATGTATGTTTCCATTTCTAATATTTTATCGAGTTTTAAACGAATATGTATTGAAATCGTTCTCAAAGAATATAAAGACTCCCATGAACTAGGGTATGAAAACATAATCTCAAACAAAAAACATTCAAAAAATGAACTCAGGTGGAACTCCAGTTCAAGAATTTTCGGGTATGTTGCGGATGTTCTTGCTGTCAAAAAGTCTAATGTCCATTCCACTGTAAGCCAATGGTGCATACATCCATAGATCATTAGAGCTCAACAGCTGCAAGAACGATTTCGATAAAACTATTACTTCAAATTCCATGAATTAAAACTCCCACAGTTTTTTGTGTATATATTTTAGCAGGTTTTTGAAATTTACCTTGATCTGAAGTTGCAAGAATTTCACATACTCCACTGCTTCCTCAAGCATTGTACTTATATCAACCTTTGTCCCATTCGGAACAAGCCCTTGTAGAGTTTTCAGCCTCTCGTTTATACGTTCTCTTCGTCTCTAAAATACATGGAAACAGATAGTACTGAAATGAGCTTTCGTCGAGGTCAGGATAATTTTTTTGGTAAAATGGAATTATTCAACATACCCTGGCATAAAGGCTTTGAGGATCAGTTGCTGAACCTCTGTCAGCTCTAGTTTTTCCATTCAAGTTTAGTGCTGGTTTGTTTTTGTGGCTGGTTGAGGTATCTCCACTAAAAGTGTTCTCATTTTCGGAACATGTTACACTTGATGTCTGATCACTGCTCGAGTCTGTTCTTCGATTTCTCTTAGGCCTTACACTTCTCTTGTTCTTCACCTGTGGCAGAAAAAAATGAAAAAGATTTCCACCAAAGTTCAGATAAATAAGGCCTTAAAAGTTCATTAGGATCGAAAAATGTGAAAGTTAACATCAACTTACATCTGCAGCTTTGCGCGATTTCTTTCTTGGACTTTTACATTCCATGAAACTGTCCAGCATTCTGATTTCATCAGGCCTTTTACAGACTGAAACAACAGAAAGAGACAAGTTCGCGCCACATTCAGCTTCAGCATTATCATCATAGTCCGCCATGGATTGATCATATGTGACTGAAGAATTAAAATCTCCAAGCAACTGAGCTATGAAATCAGATTCTTCATTTGTGTTGTACATTTTACTCACACAGCTCCATTCACCTTCATACATTGTTCCCATCTGCTCCATTTCTCTTAAAATGTATCAAAGCTCGATAAGTTCAAAGCCTGCAGATGAATGAAGAATGTTTGAACTTTTTATACCCTCCTCGGATCATGAGTACAGGATTAAGTAGCATTTATGAAAATGTTAGAAAAATAAAACGCGTGTTAATGTCAATGATTATATGTAATATGTTGAGTTGTGCAGCTTGCTTAAATATTCTTATAAGTTATAACAATTTGCTGCAGAATGAGATGAACTTATTCAAGGGACTAAAAAGCACGCGGAAATACAGAGAAACTGAAAGCGATTGGCGGGTTGATTAGTAAGAAAATGCGGATTAAAATAGTGTCATTGCACGTAAGACAACGTGCAGGAGTGTTCTGCTTTGTGATACAAATCTACAATCAGCATGGAAATGGAAATGTGATGAAGAAAATTCAAGTGGAATTGGATTTAATATATGAAGCTAAAAGTCTATATACTTCACGCCTTTAGCTATGGACAGCTCAAACTAAATTAGACCGTATTTGATCCTCCTCCGAGAATATCTATTTAGATATCCACGATGCTCATCATTTTACAATCACGGCGTTCTCGGCAGTTGATAATTTATGGTCGGACTTTTAATTTCCAGTACTTTTTTATACACAATTCTTGTACTGATCGAGGCAAAGTATTCGGTTTAGTTCTTAGTTTGTCATTTCATTATCTTTAGACTAGACTGAGTCAGATTAACTTCTGTTAGTCTTTTAAGTCCTCGTGTTGTACTTCTGGCCTTTGGCTTGAATCAAAAAAAAAAGTCTATCTACTTCTGATACAAATTTCTATGGATGTTTTACTAGTTATATAACCTGTCAGTTTTTCATTTTTTATTTCATGGGTGTTTTGTTTGAAGTTGCTAATAAGTTAATTTGATTGGTGGAAATCAATGTGGATTATGAAAACTATTTTACAGAATTCAACAGAAACACACTGGCCTGTTAAACTGTACTCTCAGGTTGTAATGAATCTAAGCTTACAAGAAATAATCAGTGAGGTCTAAATGAATGCAAAACATAAATAAACTGATACGTTACAGGAACGATCTGTCCATGTCTGATGTGTTAGTGCTTCACTACACCCTTCGTCCTTTCATCAATGTTGCTCGTGAGAGTAGTTTCATGAATAGTTAAGGTTCTTTGTTGGCTAACACATGATAGCTGATGTTGCTTTCCTTAAAGCCTCTGATGCTTTAACCATGTCAGCTTCAGTATGAGCAGCAGAAATGAGTAATTTGATTCCCACTGGAAGAGGGCATTTGTCGAGAAATGATCTTTTGGTGGTAACTACGAAAACTGAGCTCTCGTTCAACATCTGCAAGTACATGAGATGTTAATGAAAACATTTGTATCACATTGAAAATGAAAAGGCGTGCGACTCACATGCTCAGCTATTTTATCAAGTATGCATAGATCATCCTTGGAAGACCCTGATGAGGTCTTTAATGTCAAACAAACAACAGGCGACAGTGGATCACTTGCTAGTGATAATTCTGGTATGCCAGAGATTTCTGCAGAAGGTCACAATAGTTTCAATATGTTACTGAAAATCGCTTTATACTGGCAGCAAGTGGTTCTTAGGACTGCCTAATGCCTATAACTTATTTTTAACATACATATGATTGTGGATTAGTGTCATCATACCTTTCCACAACAGGGAAACATTCTCCCGCAGCTTCATTATGAGGTCAGAATTTGAATCCAAGATGTCAATTGCAGTTATAGCAGCACATGCTAGATAAGGAGGCAAAGATGCTGAGAAGACATATCCAGAACTGCTCAATCGCTGACCACCGAAATTTCTATTAGGAAGCTATCGTAATTGGTTTGTTATATGCAATGTGAACAGTAATGCTTCTTAAACAACTTCTGTACTCTGTGGTAAACGTTTTTGTCAAAATCTTTTAATTAGATATAGTTATCAGATGGATTCAGAAACACCCCAAATCAAGTAAGTATTCATTATTCAATCTCATTAAAAACATTTCATACTTGGTGGTCAATGACCCGTGTGCTTCCTGTGCAAAACCCTCCTTCCGTGGCAAGAGCATGTCCCATTGCAGCAGTGACTATATCAATCTTTTCAATCTACGAAATAATACACATTTCAAGTTAATCGGTTGAGTAGTAATAAAAGATTAGCATTACCAAATTTGCCACTAATGAGGCAAGCAAATGATTTAAAACATACTGGAACCCCGAAATGCTCAGTGATCCCTCTTCCGGAACTGCCAAGCACCCCAAATGAATTGCTCTCATCCATCAAAACACGATAGCGATACTCCTCCTTTAGCCTTACAATTTCATCTAAGGGTGCTATTTGGCCAGAATTCTGAAACAAGTGAGTGTTGAAATGTGAGAACTCTCAACTTAAAAAGATTATGTGATAATTGATCATTCTACAAAAATTCAAAACCTGGTAAAGAGCTTCAACAACAATATACCGCCGCAGTTTTTTAACCCGCTTATTCTGCAAAGTAATTTTTTCCAAAGTACTTCGAAGTGATTCCATATCATTGTGTTTAAAATACACAATTGTACTTCTGGAAAGGTAGAGACCATTCTGAATTCCCCAGTGAACTCCCTCATCTCTGATAATATTAAATGGGTTAAGAACGCTGGGTTTTGAAAAGCATTACAGACAGCTATTGCAGTTAAAATATGTAGACCTAATCCAACTTATGAAAATGTTCAGTAGTCACGTTCGTCAGTGTTCTCGCCAAAGAGTATTGTAAAGAAATTCATTTGCAACTAATTCAGCAATCAGTAGCCTAATTTAGACAAAGTAATAAGGAACCATATGATGTTAACTTACGCAACTACTATGTCTCCTTTTTTACAAAAAGCTGGAATTGCACTGAACATGGTGGAAAGTCCATACGAATAGAGTATAGAATCCGGGGTACCCAAGAACTTTGCTATTCTCGCCTCACAGTCAAGGTGAACATCTGATTTAGAAAAGATAACAAAAAAGGGGGACACTTTAAGCAAATTTTCAAGCCAAGTGGTGATAGAGAGGTAGGTAGGTCAAGTAGATTTTACTGCCGATTACCAATTGTTCCATAAAACCCACGTGGACCACATGAACCAACACCGTACTTCTCCAATGCAGCAGTACAGGAATCCTAGTAGATGCATGCACATATTATGACAAAAGATGCAGTAATTATCATTTATCAATAAGCGATAGCAAAGGCCGATGGGTCAGAGCCTCACCACAAGTTTCTCATGTCCAATTAATCCAAGATAATTTGCCGATGCAAAGTTCACAACTTCCTTGCCATTAACAATTGCATGTGGACCAGCAGCACTGCATGCAAGTGAAATTTTAAAAAGAAGTTTAAATGTCTTTTGTACAGAAGAATGAAACGAAACAGAACAAAAGTGATAAATAACCCATTCTCGGATGGCAATAAATGGAGGTGCATAAAAAGATTCAAAATTTTCTCCAGTGCAAGTGTAATCAGAAGACAAAATATTTATCACCTTTCTAGAACAGGAGGTTCATACTTCATATCCTCAGTAATATTTGGAATCAAGGGTTCTGGTTTCCATTCATCGCATAGCTCATCTATTTCCTGGAAGTGGACAAAAACTCTTTAGTGTACCAACAATGAATTTTGCAATGTACAAGTCAGATGAAATTAAAGATGTTGCGAAAAACCCAAGAGCGATGTAGTACTCAATTGTCAACGGAATATTAAGATATCCCATCCTTGTGCTTAAACTACCGATGATAAGGCATTTAGCTACAACTCTTTAAAAGAACTTGAGTATAACCACATACAGAGAACAATCTTAGATACATCTGAAAGCCGTCCACAATAGCAACATACAAGGGGGGTTAATACAACCGAGTGACCGACAGTAACAGCACCTTCTTTGTCAATGGGCGCTTTGGAGGTTTGTAACTCTTTTGGGATAGTAAAAATAGAATGACCACAAACAAAAGCCCTTCAACAAATAGGTGTCCTGCCAAATTGATAAACAATATAAGACACCCAGGAAAAATCAAGAAACAACTAAACATCAAAAATAATTAAAAATCACCTCCTATATGCACTCCAAACACCACAGCTCGAGCAGAGGGAGCGTCAACTGCCATCTTAACCCAGCTCAGAGTAGTATTCATCAAATTCATCACAGCAGTCTCCATTCCCATGGGGTCACCAGTATTAGCTCAACTCCAACAATGTTGTTATGTATTGTTTAGCTTATGTCCACACAGAACCAAATAGTCCAATCAATCCTAATCTTCTGCCAATATATTCAACTTCTCTTCTTGAAATCTGGTAACATCAAACTCATCATAACTGGTTACTCTACAACTACAATAATCAAAAGTAGTCACAAAAGCAGTGCAAACAAGTATAATGCTCATTAACAAAGACCTCAACGACTATTCCATAGCTCCGCAATCCATTTTCAACTTATTCAGACACAAATCTATACACATTCTCACTCATTTTAGCATCCCAATTCACCCTTAATCCATAAATAAAAAATTATACCAAAAGCCTGACAAATCCGATCCAAGCGCAGCCAAGCACCAAGTTTCACATCCCAAGCCAGATAAACAATTCATCATTAAACTACGCTTTAGAAAAACGATCAATTACTTAACCAACGAATCACCAAGCAAAACTACTTCAACACCAAATCCGATTCAGACATCGTTCTTAATCCGAAACAATCACCATTTCAACAAATCATATACAAATCTACACGATCGGAGAAACGAAAAGCTCACCGGAGACGCATGAGACAACACAGCAAAGCTTCAAAAGCTGATCCGATCCGATCCGATCCGATTTCTGATTGATTTCCGTTCATCCCAATGTTTCCATATCAATCTAAATTTGTCAGCAACTGGGGGTACAGTCCGTAACATCATAAACTCTCAAGGCAAATATGTAAATATAAAACTCTTCAGGGATGTTAGTAGAAATACCATTTTTTATATATACGGAGGATATCGTTGAATTAATTATTATAATAAACAAATTAGCTCAAAAAGCGAGCATTGACTCAGAAGTCACGCGCAGACGATGCAACAAATCACCAAAATGCAGGGGCAAATTCGTCATTTTTTCACAAAACGCGTCTTCTCTCGGAACGACTTTTTCCTCCCTTTCTCTTCTCTCCAACTTTTCTCACCCAAATCCTCCCCATACTTTCTCTCTCTAAAAACCGACGCCGATAGTCTGCTCCGATCACTTTTCGACGTTTGATTGACATACTGTTTTCGCTTATATTGATGTTGCGGTTGTGCGCGAAACCGCTCGAGCGGTGCTTAGGTAGGAGAAGCGGTGGCGGCGGTGGTGGTGATGGACTGCTGTGGCATACTGACTTGAAACCACATGCGTCTGGTGATTATTCGATTGCTGTTGTTCAAGCGAATTCATGCCTTGAAGATCAGAGTCAGGTTTTCACTTCGCCGTCGGTGACTTATGTTGGTGTTTATGATGGACACGGCGGTCCTGAAGCTTCTAGATTCGTTAACAAGCATCTCTTCCCTTATCTTCACAGTACGTTGACTTGACTCTTCTGTAGACAATTCTGTTTTTATTTAATTTTTATTTATTAAGTAGTTATAGGCTTGTTGCAGATTTGCAGTGTGTCACATTCACTTGTGAGCTGTAGAGTTGATTCTGATTTTATTAATGTTGAATTGATGATGTATGATTGTTTTTATGGAAGCAGAATTTGCAATGGAGCAAGGGGGATTGTCCGCGGATGTGATAAAGAAAGCGTTTAGTGCGACTGAGGATGAGTTTGTAAGTTTGGTGAAGCAGGCATTTCCTATCCAGCCACAAATTGCTGCTGTAGGTTCATGCTGCCTTTTCGGTGCTATTACTGATGGTACTTTGTATGTGGCTAACTTGGGGGACTCGAGAGCTGTTCTTGGACGAAGAGGTGGGAATGGGAAAAAGAATGTGGCGACGGCTGAGAGGTTGTCGACTGATCATAATGTTGCGGAGGAGGAAGTTAGGAGAGAGGTTAAGGCTCTTGATCCAGATGATTCTCATATAGTTATGTTGTGCCGTGGAGTTTGGAGGATAAAGGGTATCATACAGGTAATATTTACACACATTTATCTTAGCGATAATGGTCACTTCTTGTATCTTATCGTTGTATTCTTCTGGCAAGTAGCTGTTGTAACTTATATAAACAGTTTAGTGGTCACAATTCTTTCCCTAATAGCTTTTAGGCTTATGTCCAAATTCGTTGCCTTTAATCAGCCTGACATATTGGATATAAAGAAAAAGCACTGCTTCCTTGTACTACACTGTGCTCAGAATAAATTCTGTTTCCATTTCTATGGAATGTCACTTAGTGTTAATTATTCCTAGAACTGTATGCTTTGTCTTAACCTTCAACTCACCTTTTTGCAACGGATTACAACCATGTTACTAATTGTACTCCATTATTCTCTTTTCAAGTCTCCCGTGCTTGTCTAAATGTAAGGAACTCCATATTTTATCTGATTATAAAATCTCACATGGAAATGATGCTTTACAGTTACAGTCCTCTTCTCTTTCAATGGAGAATTTGGTATGAATGTATCTGATCTTGTGGTGGACACATGTGATCGAAACATATTGTCCTGTGTTTGCAACTTTTAGTTTTAAAATCAGGTTTGATGAAGTCATATAAAACTGAATGTTTATTCCTTGTAGGTATCCAGATCTATTGGTGATGTATATTTGAAGAAACCTGAATTCTACAGGGATCCTATATTCCGACGATTTGGAAACCTTATTCCTCTAAGACGAGCTGTCATGACAGCCGAACCTTCTATTATTGTGAGAAAGATCAAACCCCAGACTTGTTCCTTATTTTTGCATCTGATGGCCTTTGGGAGCAATTGAGTGACGAAGCCGCTGTTGATATTGTCAACAGAAACCCAAGAAATGTAACAATCCACCGCCATAGTTACATCAGCTCTTTCTCTGCTATCATTTACTCTTCCAGTTTGTTTGTGCTTGGGCATGTATTTACAGAAGCTTGCGGTGATGATTTTGCAGGGAATAGCGAAGAAACTAGTAAGAGCTGCTCTGCAGGAAGCTGCTAGAAAGAGGGAAATGAGTTACAAAGGACATAAAGAAAATTGCCAAGGGCGTCAGGAGACACTTCCACGACGACATAACAGTGGTTGTCATTTATCTCGACCACCAGAAAAGCTCCTCCAATTCCAGAATCAACAATTGTAGCATCGAGAACACAACTGCCCCAGTTGACATTTTCTCCCTGCATTCCGATGAACATGAAGAGCCCCTTTTGCACACTGAGAGATGATGGTATGCATCAACAATCCTGACCTGACAAACACTGTAAATGAGTTACAGTTTACAGACACTGTATATGATATATGTATGAATCACAGAAGCCAACCTACGATCCAATAAGTTGTCACAAATTTTGATAGATTAAAGAATTCCTGAGACCATTGTCCTGCCCCTTTAGGTTCCATTTTGTAAGAAAGCACAAACCCTGTTTAGATGTAAAAGAGTTACAGTCCGAATGTTGGACTACACTTTCTGACTGCACAAATCCGTGTGCAAAGGCCAAGTTCTCTTTAAAGTGAATAACCACATCTTTTCTACAAGAATCCAAATCCATATTCCCTTACCCTCCGTTGGGACGCGGGAAAATATAGTGGAAAGAAAAATTAAGAGTAAATTAAAAGAAAAGTAATTTCTCCATGAAAAATTGAGAAAAAAAGTTTACATTATGTCATTTGTTATTTTTTCATTTTCCTTTATACACAAATATTTTCCTTTAAATTTTCCATCAAAATTTCTTTTTCACCCATTTTTTCACGCAACCAAACGAGCATTAACGTTATAGCATTTACAAAAATAGTAATATTTGATATGCAACCTGAGAAAATACTCCCACAAATCCAAACATTAGTTTTCAATAAAACATCATTTTGCAATAGTAAACACTGTTTCCTCATGTCTCGAAATATTTGAATGAAGATGTTATTTATACACAGATCACAGCATGACACTTCAGAGTAGCCAATAGGCTTTCAAGCATTTGTCCCAGTTGCCTCTTTGCTTCCACAGATTTCCTCTGCGTGCTGAAGCTCACTCTGCGTCAATAAGGTGGAGGGGGATACGTTCCATATGAACCTGATATGAGTAGCATAAGTCAAGCACACGAAATTGATTTAAATTCATTTTGCACCGGAATGCTGGATAATTTATTACCTTGTGGACGGTAATGTGGTGCCCACTGAGACTGAGGTGGAGGTGGGTACGTTGATGGAGGGTAAGTTGAAGGCGGAGGTGGGTACGTCGATGGAGGATAAGTTGAAGGCGGAGGTGGGTACGTTGATGGAGGGTATGTTGAAGGTGGAGGTGGGTAAGTTGAAGGTGGAGGAGGGTAAACACTCTGAGGTTGCTGAGGGTATGTAGATTGTGGGTATGCCGGTGGCGGCTGTGACTGATGTGGATACGGAGGTGGGTAAGCCTGGGGCGGGGGAGGTGCATATGCAGACTGTGGTGACGGATATGCACATGACGAAGGCTGTCCATATCCATATGAGGAATTTTGTGAATGAGATGTGTGTGAAACTCCATATGGTGGAGCTGATGGAGCATAATGGCTTGTCGCAGGTTTCTGCATGTGTGAAATCAAAAGGGGGTTAATTAAACACTAATTTTTCACAACAACAGCAAACTCATAACCTGTCGGAGAAAATTATTTGAGAGATAGATATGAGCAACATACATTGTAGTGCATGATTACACGAACTTCTCCAGCATGCCTGATGTTGTGATAAGAAAAAAGCCGTTAAGATCGAAATAAGTCGCACGCGATAGTCTGGCTAAATTGTGAAAGCAAAAAGACTCATGAAAGTAATCAAACACAACAATGTTTAACAAACCATAAACACAAAAAAAGAAGAGAATATCGAAGAAAGTCAATCATCAATGCCAATGCCCGCAAAGGAAGAATGCATTACCTTCCATTTTTTGTCTGTATCGGCCAAGAACTGTCATCATAACCCGACGAAAGAACCTTTTGAAGCTGAATCCTACAAATTCACAACAAGAAATAACTCAATACAAACTGAATAAACCTTCATACTCTAACAAAAAAGCGATCTAGTAGCATACTTACTTTCCGCTACCAATAAAATCATCATATGAAAGAGTATTATTATTCCAGGCCGCGACATTAATCTCCCTCAAGCCCTCAATCATAGTAAACACAAACTTCTCTTGAAAAATTGGATTCTTCCCTCCATCTAATCATTCCAAATATCCAATCAGCAACACATCAATATAGAACACGAACCTTAAAATACGAAGCAAAGACTGACCAGTGCAAGTCGTGGTACGAAACTTGGAGTTCGCATATTCGAGAAAAACATATGGATCTTGTCTAGATATCCACTCTGTATCCCTCAGCTTGGAGCACCCCACAACTGCATAATATTCAGGTTGACTAAGATCAAACTCAAAACACAACAAAAATCAATCAATATTTTACAGCACAAAATCAAACACTAACCTGTGATTTCAAGAAGCTGGCCTTGAATGCCACAAACAGCCATCGATGATGATAAGATCGAAAAATCAAATGAATGTTTCTAAAAGACTTATTCTTTTTGAAAGAAATGGAAAAAGGCGACGACTTTTTGATGATTTGAATAAACCCAGATGAGATCGGTTTGTGGGTTTTATATGCATGCGATAAGAAATGTTGAATGCGGGTTTTGATTGAGTCGAGGACGAAGGACGAGGAAGTTGCCGTAACGTCGGTTGCAAGATTTGTGTGCTGGTAAGCGTGTTGACTTTCAATGTATCTTCACGCTTCTATTCTGCGACTTGTGACTTTCTGAGATTCTTATTTTATACTTATCGAAAAAGTCAGAGGATAAATGACGAAATTACCCTTGTGGTATTTTCGGTAGCGAATATGTCACTGCGTTTCTCAGCTCTGTGTTCAATTTTCTCTCTTCATCGCATCATCTGCAACTCGTGAATTTATCAACTTCGGTTTGATTCAGGTTAATCCGATCTCCGATCAGTTCGGTCGGATTTGCGTCGGTGCTTGTTTATCTGCCTCGTTGGGCGGTTGGTAATTTGATTCCTTGGTTTTTTATTCATGTTGTAATTATTGGGATCTGAATTTCAAATTCTGTATATTTTGTATGATTTGTGTTGGTTTTGATGATCTTGGATTGTTACTTAGTATGGAGAAAGCGTTGGATTAGGTTTTGAAATGGTGCTTCCATTTAATCATATGATAGGGCTTTGTACATATTTGATTATGTAATTATGAGTTTGTGAATTTATGTTTCCATTTATTATATGATAGTGTTTCTGGTAGATGAGCATTTTGATTGATGGAGGAAGATGCACTAGTTAGGACTCGGGAGCGTTTGCAGATTGTGAAGATGCTAATTTTTTCTGTTGCTGAATTGTGGTAGACCCTGTAACAATGCACTCACCGGCGTCACCGCTATGAATTTCCTATGAATCCGTGTTTGCAAATTGATGGTTTAGCTGTTTATCCAAAACAACTTGATGCAAATCTCCTCATGCATATATGAAGTTGACGCATCAGAGCGCACCCTGTGTTATTTTTGCAATGCAAACAATATGAGACAACTTGATGATTTTTCATCATTTGATTCCTCGCTAGATGAGAACGTTAGGCAAATGTTCCAATGTCTGAACCATCTTCACAACCCCGATCATTCAACAATTCAATAAGTGTGATATCTGCGGCTACACTTAGACCTAATTCAAGGTCGCCACAGTCGAGTTTGAAGACATGTACATATCTCATCTGGAAAATGGTTTCCATAATCTAAGGCACACTGGAAACTCAGTTTCAAGGTAAGGTGTTTCATTCTCCTTGCAGAACTTCAGACCAAATATGGGCCCTGTGTCTCAAGATGAAGACCATGTTTTTGTATCTGCAACAGAACTCAGTCTCAGAAATCTGGAACAGGATCCCCAAACTGGAGTTTAGCAACTAGACGTGATGACCTTTCAGGGTTCTCTTCATCTCGCAAACTGGAGTTTAGCAAGTTCACGTCATTTGTCTCCTCCTCCCCCTAGGATTCATAACAAAACCGTCCTTTACAGATTGACCAGCGATTTCCTGGATTTTCGCCATGGGAATTGTTTCCATCATATGATTCTGAGATAAGGAATCAAAGTATTCATCCCCCTCCATTACCATCGTTCACTCCCGGTTCTACAACAGTGGCACCATCATCTAGGCCGAGTAGCCACAATATACAGCAAGCCCATAGAAGACTGGGGTATGTGTCTGATAGACAGGATGATTCTGTTAGTAGGTTTCTCCATCCTTTTCGAGAGATGGCTGTGGATGTGGAAGGGAGGCGCATACTCTTTTCTGAGGTCTGTCCTTACTGATATGACAAAAACTACATTTGTTATCTTTATATTTTTGATAAAAAGTTCAGTGTTCCTTACCATCTATCGAATTCTCTTTGAATGCCATCTCATAAGATTGGAATATATGATGCCATGCCACTCTTTTCTTTTAATACTGAAATATGCCCTTGATTAGTAGCTTGTTAATCACCACTTTCTGATAGGCATCTTTTTCTAAGTTTGATAAACTCAAATACTCTTTGCTGCTACTTATTGTAATCTCATTTGGTGCTTTAAGCGAAAGTTGGTCCCTGTATATTAAATCTCTGTATGTCTGTCATAGATACGTTGTCAGGTGTTGGGTGGAATGAGGGATGACAACTTACATATGGAGGTTAGACACGTGGTTTATTTTCCACTTTCATACTATTCAGTCAGAGTAAAATTATGATGTTGTAAGTTTATCTCACATGTGTTCCCTCGCTCATCAAGATTACATGCTGCTTGATCCGTGTATATATCATGGACTGGCAGAGATACATGACAGGCATCGAGAGTTGAGGCTTGATGTTGATAATATGTCCTATGAGGTAAACTGCAGAATTTGTGACTCGTGCCAGCTTCTGCCTTAGATTTAAACTTAATGAACTTAAAGCTACCTTTCTTGCAGGAGTTGTTGGCACTAGAACGCATAGGAGATGTCAAAACTGGCTTGAGTGAGGAAATTATCACGAGAACAATAAAGCAACATAAAATATTAAAGCAGCAGCAATGGCATCATCAGATGTGGAGTTGTGTTGTGTTTGCCAAGTAAGATCCATCCATATGTGTATAAACTCGAACGAAAATAAATTGAAGTTTATCCCAACCAAGATGTTTTCCATTTATCATCAACATACTTTGATTCAATGATAACTATGCACCTTTTAAAAATCATGCTAATACTCATCTGTTGCAGGAGGTTTTCTTGGCTGGGGAGGATCTGGGGAAGCTAGACTGCGGGCATGACTTCCACTTTCACTGCATCAAACAATGGCTATCTGTAAAACCGCAGGCTTGGCCACCTGACATGCACCTTCACAAAATCCAGCAGTTCATGACTTCCTATCTATTATAACCAGTTGTGCTCGAAAATTCGCACTTGTCAACTATACGTACCCATTTTAACTAGTGTAATGTCGTATTTCTATGCCCCAAAATGTAAACAGAATCCCTCTTTTTTGTCGCTCAACTTTCTAAGTTCTAATGCATTGTTTTATTTCTATGACAAATACTCTAATGGTATTTAATGTCTAGTATCACTCCGATCCAAATGGAAATGGACCACTCTGCAGACCCGGCCCGCATTACTGGACCTAGCTCAGGCCACCCGGTCCCAAATAAAGTTGACTCAGGTCAGATCTAAGTCAGATACTTTCCATTCCAAGTGTTCTCATATTTCTTGAATATTTATACAGCATTAAATTATCAATTATTTGGTATCCAGCTGAGCCGCACTACAACAAATCCCAACTGGGGTTTCCTCATTTTCTCTAAAAGCACATTCCTTTAAGCCCTTCCTCTATTTTGCTCTTCTGGGTTAGCTCCACCATGAGGTATCATGTGGCCTCAGCAGCGGCTCTCTTGGTGGGCCTTGCTCGAATGCTTGTTGTCAGTTCAGCCATGGAAGGTCAGTTTCAGTTAATATTAGTAATTTTTGGATATTGAAGTAAAGCTGTCATTGACACATGCTTCATAGTTCATTTATGTTTGATGGTGAAAACCTCATTTTGGGTGTTTGTATTTGATTGCGATGTTTGTCTCTTGATTTGGCATGTTTCTGTCTTGGTCTGGTCTGGTCTTGTGTTTTGTTCATGTTTGGGGATTCCTGGTAGTTTCATGTTTCTGGCTGCAGATTTGATGCTGGAGTTGTTTATTATTGGAGTGAAAGTGTAGTTTGAGTCCCAATTGGGTGAAGAATACTTGAATTTACTCTTCAGTTTCAAGTCGGTATATCTCAAAAGCATATATATATTAATCGAGCTTGCATTGCTTTGAAGCAAGCATCTAGCTGATTTTCCACTTTTATCACTAGTCAAACTTGGTAAAATGAACACAGTGGTAGGAATAAATGTGGTCATTACACACATCATATGGCAGTAGTAGCTGCCATATTAGGTAATGGAGTGAACAATCAGGAAAACACACTAAGGTGCCCGTATGTGGGTGTCACGGTTTCTCAGTATTTATCAATTCAATTACCTGTTTTTTATTTTCTTTCAGAAGCCCAACTAGCACTTGTATAACGTTCTATGTTGTAAGTTGTAACTATGGTATGGGTCTTAAAACTGTTGAGTGCAATCACCAGTTTTTACATGTTCATGTTTGGGGGACTTTATGTATAATTAATTAACTGTCAATATGTGTTCAGCTGTTATCAGTTATTCACACCTACCTACCTAATTTGATGTACTTCTCAACCTCGTGCAGTGTGTCCCTTAGATTTGAGTAGCTCCAACTTTACCATGGCAGCATCTATATGCTCAAATAAGGAAAGTATTGGAAAATGCTGCCGTTACATTAATGCTTTCATTGCAATTTCTGTGGCAAGGTATGCGAACAAAACTGGTAGTCTGGGAGTGCCGTCAGATTTATCAGACTTATGTATCCGCTCGATATCTCAGACATTGGCGCTCTATGGCGTACCCCCAAATGCGACAGCCCTTTGTGGCTTTGGAACCAAAATTCCTGTTAATTACGAATGTAAGGGTCAGAAAAAGGTGAAGCAGATGCTAGATTCTCCACAGTTTATGAATGTTTCGGAAAGTTGCAAGATGCCCATTTCGGCAGAAAATGATTGCAAGAGATGTGTTAATGCTGCCATTGTATATCTTTACAATCTAGTTGGAACTAAAGATAGTATGACCTTTAGTACCTGCAGGGATGCAACTTTTGCTGCACTCGCAAGCCAGCTCGACATTTTTCCTACTGTTGATCTCGCGAGTTGCTATTTTGGAGTTGCTGGAATCAGTTCACTTGGTATGAGATCAAACTCTCTAATTGATGTTGTAAATTATTTGGTTATGTAACCGGATTTTTTTTCTAGAGCTACCGTCAACTCCAGCACCTGAGGCATCTCCTAATCCGCTCGACCCCGCTAATCCAAACCAGCTTGTGATGGACATGCCCCACAACAAGACTCACCGTTATCGCCTCTCCGCAGTTTCAGGCATCGGGATTGCAGTTACTGCATCTGCAATATTTATGTTGATCGTCTTGATATTCCTTATACGGAAAAAGAAAAAAGAGTTGCGAGATACTGAGCCTAATGGTAAACCCCCTTCAAAAGCCATACCCCCTCCGCGAACAGTTAGAAAATTCCAGGAAGGTAGAAGCATGTCCTCATAACATGTACGATATTTGTAAGCTATTTCATATGTATATTTAATGTGAACTTTGTGCAGGTCCAACATCATTGTTTCGCAAATTTAGTTACAGAGAGACCAAAGCTGCTACGGATAATTTTAGCACAATTATCGGGCAAGGAGGATTCGGAACTGTGTACAAAGCACAGTTTAAAGACGGTATGGTGGTAGCAGTAAAGCGAATGGATAAGATTTCTGAGCAAGCAGAAGATGAATTCTGTAGAGAGATAGAGCTCTTTGCTAGACTCCATCACCGGCATCTCGTTTCGTTGAGAGGATATTGTATGGAGAAACAAGAGAGGTAATCAAGCCACAATAAAATTATGTACACTTACAAATTAGTAAACACAACACCAAACAGTCCTGTCACATTGGTCTATTGAACGTAAATTAAGGTATTGCCATTGGCTCGTTGCAGATTTCTCATGTATGAATATATGGCAAATGGAAGCTTGAAAGACCATCTTCATGGTACATATTTATTTTTAGGCTTTCAAATGCTGCTGATGTTAGTTTCTATACTTGATATGGCGTTAATCACCACCAGATTAGTATCATCTTTTATAATATGCTCGCCGTCGCCTAGGCTGAAGATTACCTGAAACTTCTACAAATTATTATTTTTTGAATATTATGGGCGTATTCCTTGTGCAGCTGCCGACATGAGTCCTCTGAGTTGGCAAACCAGGATCCAGATTGCCATTGATATTGCGAATGCTCTAGTATGTCCTCATAATTGGTTTTTGTGACCGTTGAAGTTAATATTGAAGTTTCTATTGGTTTCAACTCTCTGAAACATTGTTGCAGGAGTACCTGCATTTTTATTGCGATCCACCTCTGTGCCATCGAGACATCAAATCTAGCAATATTTTACTTGATGAAAAGTTTGTGGCAAAGGTAGTTTGAGGATACATGAGTTACATTAGTCAGTTATATAGTTTCCAATATCTTCCCAGTAAACACAATCAGATTCGAGGCTTGAACTAGTAATGTTAGGCTCAGCTCAGCTCGGGACAAAGCAAATCCGTATACAAGCAAGACTTTAGGAGACAATATTAATGCAGTTGAGTAACGCAAATGTTTTGCTTTGCAGGTGGCAGATTTTGGTTTAGCTCATGCATCAAAAGATGGTTCTATCTGCTTTGAACCAGTTAACACTGAAATCCGAGGAACTCCAGGTAAACTGTAGCTAGTAGCCCTTCGGTCATGTAATGTCCATACATGATTCCAGGAACTGTAATTGTTGCTGTGTATTCCAGGTTACATGGATCCTGAATATGTAGTAACCCAAGAACTCACAGAAAAGAGTGACGTGTACAGCTACGGTGTATTACTACTGGAAATAATAACATCGCGTAAAGCAATACAAGACAACAAGAATCTAGTCGAGTGGGCGCAACCATTTATTTCATCTGAATCAAGATTACACGAATTAGTCGATCCCAACATTGGTGGCTCATTCGACTTTGATCAGCTTCAAACAGTCATCCAAATCGTCAAATGGTGTACTAAAAAAGAAGGCACAGATCGCCCTTCAATCAAACAAGTTCTCAGGCTTCTCTACGAAAGTTCAGACCCACTTCATTGTGGATTCATACAAGCAGTTGATGATGAGGATTACGAAGGAGAAGGGCGCGGACGTATAAGTAAAGGTAAAATCCATTACACAGCTGATGCAAGAGGCTTGGCCTCCTCTTCCAGTACTACACGTTCATACTGCAGCAGAAGCTTCCTTATCGAGTCGGGCTCTCCGCTTTCTCCTCATCATGATCTCCCATATTAAACAATCTCATGCCTGGATACCTAATTTCCATATGTATGCAAACAGATGAATCTTTAAGGAATGAAATCAAATTTGCAAGTTTTTAATCAGCAACTAACATGAAGTAAATATTGTGCATCAATTTTTTGCAAAAGAAGGAAAATGTAGAGGAGCAGAAAAGATCACACTGGGTTATTACCATTTTGTGAATCAACCAGTGATCATGGTTCCTGCTCCTTCATCAGTTAAGATTTCAAAGAGCAAAGAGTGAGCTACTCGCCCATCAATGATGCTAGCAGTCCTAACACCTTGTGCCAAAGACCTCACACAGCAATTCACCTTTGGAATCATTCCACCTCCGATCTTCCCTTCATCAATTATTTGCTTTATTCCTTTGATGTCAACTTTGTTCACTAAGCTGCTTGGGTCATTGCGATGTCCATATTTCCAACTTGCCAGGCACGTCAGTCAGGAGAATTAACTTCTGAGCTCCTAATGCGACTGCCAGTTCACCAGCAACAGTGTCTGCATTTATGTTATAGGCTTGTCCAGTTTCATCAGCTGCTACAGATGCAATCCCTGGGATGTGGTTGTTATCCAACAATGGCTGTAGGATGGCAGGGTTGATGCGGCTAACATCACCAACGAAACCAAGCTGTGAGTTTGGTTTGGGGTGAGCGATAAAAAGATTACCATCGAAGCCTGATAAGCCAACAGCAGTAGCACCGGCCTTGTTGATTAACGATACCAAGTCCTTATTCACTTTCCCTACCAAGACCATTTTCACAATTTCCATAGTGGGCGCATCAGTGACTCGGTGACCATCATGGAAGACAGGCTCAATATTGAGTCGGCCCAGCCATTGGGGTTTATCTCAGGGACACCGCCATGCACTAGTATCAAGCGGAGTCCAACAACAGATAGCAGAACAATATCATTAAGAACTGATGCTTGAAGTTCTTCTGATTTCATGGCTGCACCCCCATACTTTACCACAATAGTCTTCCCTCGGAATTTCTGAATAAAAGGAAGTGATTCTGAAAGAATGTCAACTCGAGTTTGTGCTGGTGTGGCTGCCCAAGGTTCTAAGGATGAACTTCTGACTTCAAACTTAATATTCAACTTATGATGAACAGTTTTCCTAACAGTGGAGGGAAAACACAACTGAAGATCCCGTCTCGTTGAACAATTTTCAAAGCAAAACGAAGGGGAAAACACAGAAAGAACTTTGGCTGCATCCAACTGCTTGTACTGGCTTAAGGATCGGATACATTTGTACCGACTAGTAACCAACCTCACTTTCCTAAGATCTGCGGTAAAACGTGCGCAACATTGTTATTTGTTAACCCTTTATAGAAAACATCACTAAGAAATTCAACATATAGTTAACCAATATACAATGTTCAGTTCGAAAATAACATAAAAAGAAATAACATACGAATGCATCAAAACTAACACATTTGATCAAAGGCCGGATCGCTGCAAATGACAATGCATCAACTTCAATAAAAGATGGAAAATTTAAGATGCAGAACTCAATATAAACGTCATAAATCATACATGCATACTTCATTCATAACCCTAACCAAATTCAACATTTCCAGTAGTCAAAATACTCAAATTCATCGCCACATTTTCAATAATACAATAAACCAACAATTATGTGCATAACTGAGTTTCAACGCACCGATCTTAGTGACGCAAAATCGTCATCGCCGCCGGATTTATTCTAGGGTTATATTTCTTCACTCAAAAAGTGTGAATCTGTGATAAAGACAACTTTGAGGACTAAAGTATAATTAAATTAATATCAGTTGGAGGACTCGTGCACTTGAGTTGCACGTGATAGCGAGTTCTTGATTCTCGTTTGCTTCGCTGAAAACCCTAACGACGCTGTTGCAGCGATTTTCATCGAAACACGCGAAACGACGCAGTTTCGCCGATCAAGTAGGCGGCGTTGAAGAAGTCGAAGATTCACATTGCGATATTCGGCGGATGGGTTGCATTTCGTCGAGTCACGCCTTACGTGATTCATTACATGGTTGGCGATGAGATCGATTTGAAGATTGAGCTTTGATTGATATTCATGAGGTAATTGTTTCATATTGATTGACGGTTATTTGGATTTTTTAGGGTTTTGATTTTGCTCGGATATTGTAGTTTCATGTGATTTGTTGTGCTTGTGTAGAGTTGATTAGTTTTTTAGTTGATTGGATTTGCTTTGAGTTGTTTTCAGCAAATGTATTCGAGCATTGAAGTGTCCGCATTTATGTATTGAAATTTGAAACTATTGAAATTGAAGCGACTTACTAAAGACCAGCGAGTTGGTCTGTAATGTCTCAAGCTGTTATATGTGGTTAAAGAGGAGTATTTTGGTAAAGCACAAAAATTTGAAATGTTTCTCACAGTCTTTTAGTGTATTTTGGTTAATAATGCGCTTCTTTGTTCTTAAAGTAAATTCATTGCCTCATATATCTTAGCTTTCTCAATGGAATTACGGCTCTGAGAAGTTGAAACTCTGATTGAAATTTATGGCTGTTATGGTCAGTGGCTGTTATAATCATCAGTATGCTGAATTGATTAAATCGCTAGAATATGCTTATAATATCACCATAAATTTCTCATGAATGAGGTCTTACATATAGTTTTATTATGATGGAGAGAACAAGATAAACCTTTTTGCTAGTTTAATAGATATTTATTTGATGCTTGTTGGCATTTTTAATATGCAGTTTAGCATGTGTGTAGCTGTATTATTATCTTTCCAGATACATAAATGTTGCTTGTAAATTATCATAGACTTATCTATACATACTCTCACTCATGGTTCTCTATCCCTCAGTGAAGTTGCAAGGACATCATTTATACACTATGAAGAGACTTCAGCGTCCGATCTCTGATTTCCACGTTGTGTGTTACATCAGTATGGAGAGTGTTATTCAGGCCTGGGATTTTCCTTTTCTCTAGTCTCTACTGTTTTTGCAAATATCTGAATATCTGCAGTGATGATATTTCCATTTATTGGCAGAGGTTGTCCATTTTATTTGCACATCCCTCTTTTTTTTAACCTTAGATGACTCGTTAAATCTGAACTACAATGATTTGTTAGGTAATGAGGCTTCAGGGAACATCCATGAAGGCAGAAAAGCTGTCACTCACTACTCGCCAGTTTTATATAATTGGTTGGTTGGGTCCGTCCAGACAGCCACCCATTTCTAGAAGTCTCTGAGGCAGACTTGAGGTCACAATGTTTGCTTATTTGGCCAAACACAAGAAAACAAGAATACCACATACCTAACGCTTTAACTTGTTGCGCTCTTGGTAATATAAAAACAGTTTGCACTTGCACATCACCTTATTCTGACCATCATCCTTTTCAATGCAGGGCTTGCTCAGAGTGGTGCTTAATTATTTATATTCACACACTACTTTTTGGAAGCAGCAATCAGTTGTTTTTTCTTATTTGACATCACATTCACATACATACCTTGGGACACTACATGCACTGATTTTCGGTGTATAATATAAATGTTTCTTGTTTTGCACATTGCGTAACGTAAGCAAATAGTTATAATATACTTGATAATTTTGATGTGGAGCTGGGACAGACTCGATTGCTGTCCAAGGATGTTATGTTCCAGGATTGAGTTTAATTTTAGTCCTCCTCTTTAGTTGTTATAACTTATATGTATTTGTCATCAAAAAAATTATTCTAAACGTGTCGGTATGTATCAATTGACTCCCTTTTAATTTGTTTTTTGTATATCCAGCAAGTCTTCTGTTTAGGGTTGATATTTCATCAGAAACGGAATCTATGACTCCTTGCGTTTTTATTACTTGAAAATTGAATATTAATAACGTTAGTGAAGTCATTCATATTCCGTGGCACATTTCAATTCTAGGGACTTTATATTTGGCATTTCAAAACTTAAAAAATAGGTGATTCATGTACCTTAATGGAAAATTAATATTAAACTATTCACACCTAAATAAGAATCAAAAAGTTGCCCATTTTAGGATTTTGAGGTAAATCATTGAATTAGTAGAGGATCAGTAAATATGGTATATTCTCATCCCTTGACTTTTTTGTGTGAAACTTAATAAAGGAAATAATTATACATCAGTAATAAGTTATGCATGTACTAAAATTATTGTTTTGGTATTTGTAAGAAATAATCACAGGTTTAAAATTATTTAAAAAAGGCCCTTGTGGATTACTACACTAACTCTCATACAGCCTAAATTAATAAATTCCTACTCTTTACCAAATGCTTATTTATATACAACGTCAAAAACCAGACCACCAGCTTATCTTCCAATCCATCATATTTTCTCTGAATTCATTTCTGTTGACTTCAAAATGGGAAACAACAATGTTTCGCAATCTGGATCGAAGAAAGTTCCAATGGTAACACGTCAAGGACAACCAAATGTGCAGCCACCACCAGCCTTAGTGTTCTCAGTCGTGGACGGCAGGTTAAAAGAGTACAAGCAGCATCACAGTTGGAGAAATTGTAGTATCCAATAAAACGTTTATTACTAGCTCTGATTCTATGGATGTTGGACTGCACATACCCCAAATAGCCAACGATGAGGTTCTTCAACCTGGGCAACTTTATTTCTTGTTGCCCATTTCCCTTTCTCAACGTCCACTTTCGATACACGATATGTGTGATATGGCTGTAAAGGTAGCGGATGCTTTAGGAGCCAAGCAGATGAGTCAACAAGGAGTTAATGGCAGAACCATGGAGGCAAATAGGTGTTACCCTATACCTGATGTCACCCATCTGGTAGATAAAGTGGAGAAATTGAAATTCATAAGTGGTAGCTGTCGGAAGTAGCAGTTTATTTTCAGTCCTTGTTTCTCTGTTGCTAGAAATTGCAATAATCAGGTCAAGAGAAACTACCAGCATGTATTGATCCCTGGGGTTCCTAATTTCTTATTTGTCGACCTCTCTGGGATATAAAGGTTGCAGTGGATCCAAAAGTAATCAGATATTGCTGACGGAGAGAACTAATCAAGTTAACACTGGTTATGAGGATTTCAGAGGATATTCAGGCTATCGTTAGGTAAGCTGTTGAAGCCCCCAACTAAGCCATATGTTGAATTCATTGAACTCATAGCTGGTCACAGGTCCATCTTAAAGCATTATGGATGCCACTGGTGGCCACTAGGCATGATAGAGCCACCGTAGCTGGATCATCTTGGATGCCATTGATTATAAGTTATAACTTCCACTTTCTTCTCAATTCCTGCAAGTGTGCACAAACTGTTTAGTGCTCAACTGGTAAGAATATACAAATGAAAGCAACAGGACACAAGCACTTTTAAGGATTCACATGTGTAACTTGACTTTGTATTCGCATTCAATCAAAACTAGTGTAAGGTAATACCAACCCTCTTTGTACAACTTTCCGGAAATTCTGACAACCCATTCCACCAATACTAATACACGCGTGCACTGTTAGGCACAGCCAAGATTGCTTTGAGAATCTCAGGCAACCTAAACCCTAAGCCTATAATTGATTAATAATGAAACCCGAAGACAATACTCAGACAACTAGAAAAACAAATAAGCATCAAAATGATAAGATTTCAAAAAATGCATAGACCAACTTATTTTACAAGAGTAATGATGACTAACCATTTGCAGTTCCTATCTATTCCTCTTTGTTGTTTGGATTCTTAATGATTCTTTGAAGAACTACAGTTCTCGCTCTTCTAATGTCACGGCTACATGAATCTGCTTGGGCACCCAACTCTCGATGTTTTTCATGAATGTTCCAAGTCTCTTTCTTAAGTCCTCAATTCTAAATTTTAAGTCACCCCTGTCCAAGGCAACCTCAGCATTGTCTAACATTGAAGTAATGTCAACCTCCAGCCTCTCTGTAAGGACTCGAATGTTGTCTAAGTCTTTGATTGCGACATATGTTCCTACTTGCATAGAGTTTATGATAACCTTTTGCCCCTTTAATGCTTCTCGTAGTTTTTCCACAGCAAGTCCACCCACTTCCCGACTGATCCGATAGGAATAGAGCATGCAGCAGACAAAGCAGCAGCAACTGGAGGTGCAGCTATGGCAGCTGCCACTATCGAACTTATCAAAACAGTAGCAAAAGCAGTAAGGAATATCATATTGGACACCTTTCTCCAGGCACGTACGTCTTTGAGCTTTTTGTCAAGCTTTTTCTTTCTTTGCTGCAACTTTTGAAGCATTTGCATCTGATGCTGATACACGGACTTGAATATCTGGAAAAAATCCTCAGTAAAAGGATCCCAGCCGCTCTGAAATTCTTCAATTCCTCCAAAGTATTTGAATACATCTCACTACTCTCACACTGCATCTTAGTTTCCTCGTCAAACTGATTCAGGCAGCCAAAACAAGCAACTGACTGTCTTTAGCTCGATTTAAACACTTTTCTAAGGCAGCGCAGAAATCAAGAGTCTGCAGGCTGTTTTCAAAATACTCTTCAACGAGTTTAAAAAGCTCCTCGTTACCCCAAATATCGTCCTTGCATTGCAATATAACGTTCAAACTTCTTGATTCATCTCCATCAGGCATTCAGTCATTCCCGCCAATGATTCAAATGAAACTGATCTAACCTCCACACCCATTGCAAGGTTGCTGATTGCTCGACTCGTTCTAGCTTGAACGCGTGTCAAACAAGTGTAACTCAGCATCAGTTTTACACGCTGCCTTGTATGAACTAAATTCAGCTCTGTAAGACAAATTTGAAGATGATGGACCCCTCTTTACGGAATGATCCTTACTCACCAAACACCCCATATCTTTGAATCACTAATGAATAGCCAATTGAATCCAGGAGCAAACACAACCAAATTTGATACAGCCTTCAATACACAATTGATCCCAAAAAACAGCTGATCAGTGATCAACTTTCTCCTCCAAAAGCCCACCTCTGAACTCCAATCACAATAAGTATAAACAATGATACAAATCCAAAGCGTGAATATAAAAAACTACAGATTCTCAAAAAACCCACCAATTGTTCAACGAAATGTCTAGCAGAAAACAAAGCTTAATTAACAAAACCCCAACTCACAACCCGCTATATAAAGGAAGATAAACACTCAGAAGACGTAAAAATCTAGTGAACAGTGTGAAAAGATAAAGCTTGCAGAAGATACAAACCTTCTGAAACCAAAGAAATCCAAAACTGTATGTGAATGATGAATCGCTTGCACGTTTGCGAAACTGGATGGACGAAAGAGAGCATTAATGATAAAGAAGACCCAGAAATCCACAAGCGATTGCTTCATAATTTACGCATCTGAATTTGTGAAGCGGCGATCAAATGCGGCGCTGAAAAACGCGCGAAGCCTAACTGTCTGTTTGCGGTGGATCGTTTGGGATCAGATGAAATGTGGCTTCTTGTAGAAGAATCGTTTACTTTTGTGACCGAATTGTAATTGTGGTTAAAATATTTACGCCGAAGAGTAAAAATATTGTGTATTGAGATTTGTCTTATACTTATGAGTTATTGTATTTACACCCCTTAAGTTTAAATATATATGGTTTGATTGGCTATTTAAGTTTGGACATTTGGTAAAGACATGGATTTGTTAGTCCTTATCTTGATAATGGCCTCTACTGCACGAGTAACGTTCATTTATGATCTTTTACGTGTCTTGCGGGCAGCTGAAGATATTTGAATGAATCAACAAAGGTAAGCTTGCCTTTACTTGGGACTTGGTTTATTTAGAGCATTCGGAAAAAATATGATGCTGAATTATTCAAGCAAGCAATGAGGGGGGAAACATGTGGTTCTCTCTGTGTATAGAAATCTCAAAGTTACAAGTGCAATCTCATTCACATATAGCTGAAAAGACTGACAATTAGGCTATTGAATCAACATAGTCACTGAGAGCAGCCTAAATTCATAAGATTTATCTACAAATCAACGTCTCCTGTCATTGCCATTCCACCATCCGTTGCCATTTTGATTAGTGCCGCCGTAGCCAGATGGGTATTTTGGCTTTGCTTGCTCTGGTCTGTAGTTTGAGCCATAAGCTGTTCTAGGTTGAGATACATAATCAACAGACATGCTAGGACTGTTATGAGGGGGACTCCATGACTCAAATTGATTTAATGATGCTACATTATCGTCTTTATATCGATGAGTTGAACCATAATGGTTAGAATTTACTTGAGCATTTGAATCAGCTGTCAACCCTCTTTGCCTCCATGAATCAGAGACGGAATCCACACTCCCATACTGCCCTCTAGCTACATATGTCGGGCTTTGACGATGTAACTGGTGCTCATAAATAGACTGAGATTGCAATCTGCCTGACAAATAGTGGGCTGGTTGAGATTGAAGGTCATACGCTGGTTGCTGTTGAGACTGTCCTGATGGATACGACGAGTAGACCTGCATGGGGTTGTATCCAACCGCAGATCTATTTTCAAACATACTGGTTTCATTGGATACAGGATGGTGATATGGGTTCACGCTGCTATTAGTTTCAGCATGTGGGGTAGGCGAGTCAAGAATAGAATGGGAGAAGTTGCTATTATACTGTGCACCAAATGTTTGAGGTGGCGGAAATTGAGGGGTGGGGGACTCCAGTTGTTGAAAAATATTTGCAGAAGAAACTTGGGTACGGACCAAATTGGCGTGAGGAAGCTTGTCATACGCTGGGGAGGCAACTCCTTGATATGCATACATACCTGTGTTAGGAGTTGGAGAATTCCTTGAGAATGGGTTCCTTCCAACTTCTGGTTGCCATCCACTCTGTTCAACAAGTACAAAGAACAAACGTTAAGATATGAATTTTGTTAGAATGAAATCAAAATGACAAATTAGCACAAGGGCAGTTATAAACGTGTAAAAGCTGCACCAACATAACGGTAAAAGGTCAAGAAAGGCTCAGGTAATTTTTTGTTGACTTTTAGAAGAATGAACTCCAATTACGACCCATGTTCTATTCCAATACCTTCAACAAACTTGTGGCATCTAGATCATGAAGATTGTTTCCCACGGTACTCGGGATATATAGGAGTGATCCATAAGAAACCCTTAGCTTAAAAAACTGATTAAATCTTAACAACAGACTCAATACATCAAACTTTTGATGCAATTGAGTCTAAAACTGTAAGCTTCGTACCTCACACTATATGCTCATCAAACCTGATAGACATATTAGAATTGGTCTGCAAGTCTGTTTAATCCAGATTCTACTTTTAGTGCTATTACGCAACAAAGTTTAAAATGAAATCATTTAATAGCGATATACTAGTCATTTAGATGCCAAAGACAGAAGAAAAATAGGATGAACCCAAATGAGATGTAGCTTTGCATGAATTGCAATTCAAGCAATATAAATCCAATTTACGCACCGTTCCATATTTGCTCGAGGGAGTAGGAGAAGGAAGAGAATCCTCAACACGCTCCTCAGCCTCCTGAACACTTTTAGCAAGGCTATGGGTAATGTTACCAGTGGGAAAGGCACCTCCAGTAGCCTTGATCAAATCCAGAAGCCTAACAGTTTCCTCACTTGTCATATTAGCACCTTGACCTGAGGTCAATGTGAAAACCAAAGCTGGGTTTTTTAACAACGCATCAAGCAACACTGGATCATGCACAGTACTAGAAACACCCCCTGGTAATGTAGTGGAAACACCGGTTGGTGGAACTGAGACCCTTTGTGGCACGGAGTCAGAAGTTGAAGCTATAGGAATCTGTGACTGTAAAGTATCTGCTGTATCAAGAACTTGCTCAGTTGGGATGATAGGTGTTAACGAATCATCATAGTCTATCTCATTCTCCCATGGGTTTTTTGGATTCTGTGGAATTTCTTCAGGTCTTTGGTAAACAAATTCCTTCTCCCGCTTGTTTCTACTTTTCTGGTCCCGAAGCTCTCTACTATCCTGGCCGCAAACAACCTGCCATTCCTTGTTAATGACCATTTCTGCACACACGCAAAGGAAATAATATGAGCACACATGATAAAAATAAGGTGACCATAATCTTAGAATTCAAATTTCAAAGCTGGAATATCACACTCGCAATAAGGCCATAGTTCTATTACACTTTACTTGAATAACAAGAATTATTGTGGAAATAAGTTGAGATTTCATATGCAAATTATAAAAGGCACTCCTTGCCATTAAATAGCTTGGTTCATCTCAGATTCCATCGAGAACAAAGAATTTCTCTAACAAGTATTGATTAAATTTGAAGAGAATAGATCACCATCTGAGGATCCCCTTTAAGATATATGAATCCTTCAAAGCAACTAATGATTTACTACTAAAATTTCTTAAGTTCATATGAATAAGAGTTGCCCTAGAATTTGATTGGCAAAATTAGGAGTAGCTACTAAACATACAAAAAATAGATGCAAAAACTAGATTCGCAGATACCTCTGCTCTTTTATGTATGTACATAAACTGATTGTTATAGTGTTTTCAGTGGCAGTAATTTATTAATGGAAACATTGCCTAGGCTGCACAGGACATATTACGTGGGTTTACTAAAAGTAAACTTACATGAATCACAAGACTACTGCTACGGAAAACGGATACAAAATATATTATTTATGTTTCTGCTTACAATTTCATCACAGCAAAACACTGTTTAAAGTAGCATCAAAGAAACAAATGTTCAAGTAACTCAACTCAAGCTGGACTGAGCGTACAATGTGTTTGGTGAATCATGCTGGCATCAGATATGGAAGTTAATTTTGTTAATAAATAATTCTAATATCATCCATTAATAGATCTAGAGGAAACCAAAAGAAGAAGCATTAACTACATTAGGCTGTGAATCAAATACGCATTCCTATACTATGTTTGTGCTTGCAGTTTCCTTTTCATAATAAACAGCAGCAATAATTTAAGCGAACCAAAAACTTTCAAGTCAATAATCTACAAAAGGAAAAACTAGTCAAGGGGTCCCAAGCAAGTAAGCAGTACCTGGAGGAACTTTCCATGGAATCTGTACTCGTTTGCACTGCTTCCAAAATGGTTCTTTTGACTCTGGTATGGTTTTTTTCGGTCTGTGTACATTTTGTTGGATGTTGTTGCTAGGGTCTGGGAAAATAGGTACCCTCTGTTCAGCTGTGCCCCTAAACTTTATTAGAGGTTCAGCAGTGCTGTCTGCGCCAGTGACAGAAACCAAAGATTGTCTCTGCATAGCCCCATTTTCGGGGTAGACATGAGACTGTGTTTTGCTACTTGAGAGCGGAACCATAGGTTGTTCAGAATATGTTTTTTCCATATTCATCATTGGCTGTTTTTTGTATCATACAGGAGAGGGGCTGCAGGTTGTTCAAACTCGACAATGCTCCTTTGGACTGACACCAAAGATTGCTTAAGGTCCTCTTTGTTTCCGAGAGGAAACAGATTATGCTTTTTCTCAACTGTGTGATAAGAATGAGGTATTGTGGCTGTCTTATTTTCTATGATAGTCTTAGGAATAGACAATCTTGGGTTCTTACATTCATGGGATACTGGTTCAGTGGAAACTTGAGAAGCATGGCTAATCCCAGGTTTACCACTCTCGGTTTCCGGTTTTTTCTTCCCATATTTTGCCTCCATGAACTCCTTTCGCAATTTTGCTTTCTGAATATCATCGGTTGAGACAGGACGACTTTGACTTACTGACGTTCTGGCTCCTTGCTGGCTTCTACCCGTCAACTTCTGACCGGGGTGTTCCACTAATTGGACTTTCCTACGGTCTCTGCTTTCTGTAGTAATTAGTTAAGGTAAAAAAATATTATCGTCTCTTTCTAATACTAGTATTATTTATATATTTATGTCAGACTAAGAAGCACATAAAACGTAAAAGATTGGCTCTGCCCGTAAGAGGGCAATGATTTGATCAAAGGATACGGGAAGGGGATGGTCCCAAAGATTTCCTTTTGGTAGCCTCATTAGCAGATGATGTAAGCAGTTTGACTGGCAGTGGCCGCTCTCTTTTCCTAATTTTATAAACTGTTAAGAAAGGCAACAAAACTCAAGTTTCTCTGGACAAGCACAATCAGTTAAATTCCAAACCTAAGATTTACAGAGGCTGGTTTGATGAAGTTTGCTTCCCATCCTGTGATATAATGAAATTAAAGAGATGTCACATGATAATGACAGCAAACTAGCAAAGTAATGTCCAGTAATGCACTCACCATGTCTTCAAGTTGTAACTGTCGTGATTCATCACCGATAACCTCCTTTATGCTACAAGTGTCAAACATAGTGTCAAACTCAAAAACACTTTCTAATACTAAATAGTCCAATGCTTCCGTGAAATCAACAGAAAATTATTCACAAACAAAAGTTTACCTCTGACTAAGCAACGTCTGTTTTGTTACATCATTTCGGGATTTCACTCCATTGGTTGTTCTCATAGGCTGGCTTTTCGCAAACAGCTTGCTCCATCTGCTAACAAAATCCTCGACTTCTTTGAAATGTCTGTTCTCCATTAAATGTACAAAAGATGCTATAATTATAATCATTAAGATTGGAAACACAGAAATGCATTCATCTGCCAATGCATTCTTAATTTCTTGTGACAATATACATGGAAAATTTCAGCCATACAAGACATTTGTGACTAGTATGCACCTTGGGTCCTGTAGAAGCGCAAGCTATTTACACTTTGTAATACTACCGACATATGCTCAGGCACAGCTTTTGCCAGAGGAAGATGACATAGTACCTGCATATTGATTAAACATTTACGAAACCGCAATTCCCCAAATGAAGGCTAAACTCTGGACACTACTATGAAGGTTTATCATCGGAAAATAATTTCATTTGCGAATAAAATTATTGCATACCTTCAGAATAACATGTAGAACACTAGTTTGTTCTTCTATAGCGGCTTCACCCAGCCATGTTGCCAGAATCATCACGCCACCTTTGTCAGAAACCTGTTTCATATATGATTTGTGTCATTCAATTATGTTCTACGAGCCACCAGCAAGCTAAAAGGTTGAAGATTACCAATCTAACAATGATGGATTATCAATTTTCAATATTCCCTCCATCAGTTTCACCTGCCCGGAAAATGTTTTTGATTTAGACATCAAGTTAAAGATGTTTTCAACAAAAAATTTATCCGAGCCATCCAATCCAGGAGTAACTTCTTCCTGCCTTGACTGTGAGTGCAAGTGTTTTCCGTTATTGCCGATACCGTCATTATTTGAAACCAGCGATTCAGAGCTAGTGATCGGAACAACATTCAAAGGAAAATATTCTGCAAAAGTTGAAGTCATGGAATTTGGGGGTGCTACTTCACTTTTGCAAGGCTTGCCTGGGATGTCTTCTTCGTCAGTGATTGGAATGCAAGTAGCCAATGAGAACTCAGGAGAATCACATCGGAAAGGGGTTACATTGGGTGCGGAAGCACCTTCGGAGGCAGATTCATTTGTTGCTAGTCCCAACAGAGGTTGAAGTATTTGTATCACGAGTACCAGGATCTGCAGTGAGAGAGAGGAGAGGTTCACCGGGCATTACAGGATCTTTGTTATCCTGGTTTCCATCGTGTAATTGTTTAAGAATGTTTGATCTATCACGAAACACCTCCTGTGATGATTGGACTATGTCTCTCACTCTTATGCGTTGACTTGCAAAAAAATCTCTAATCTAGAGCATAAAAAAAGGAAGAAAAAAATTAGTGTAAACAACACCTCAATGCTGAAGCTTAGGGTGAGGTATACAACATCCAGTACCTGAGCAAGTGTAATACCGAACAGTGCGCTGATCTCACGTGTTTCCTTCTTGCTAATCTTGTCTTTTATAGCAAAAACTTCTTGCATATATGCAACCGCCTTAGGGTTCAACAAATCCCTTGGCTTTTTACCTACAATACAACATAACCAAAATCAGAAATATAATCTCAAATTAGCTGTTGGGGCGAACACAAGGTTAAGTCATCAATAGTAAGCACTAACTAACAGTCCAAACTTACCAATTGGAATACCAAGAGCCCCAGCAGCCTGCAAAAATAAAAGGAATGAACTCAAAAACTCAAAATAAAAGAATAATAATCATACATTATCGAGATTACTCATAGCCAAGAGAAAAACCAAATCCATAAGCCACCAGCCTGTTCTTAATCTTTTGCAATTCTTAAAAACATACATTACCATTTCTATAAACAATTGACTCAAAGAAGAAAATTTAGATCGAAAATTTAACCATTTCTTGAGATAAAGGATTGACGCCCGTCAGACGACACTGAGTGACAACGATTGTCCGCATCTGATCAATCTGGCTGTGAAAAAGTCCCTTCTGTGACTCCAGACACTTCTGGAAAGAATCCATGCTCGTTCCGATCCTTCCTCCTCAGCTGTTAATCGGTCGCTGAACCCAGCCATATCTCGTACTGCGAACTGAACCCTCGTAAGAATTCAAATCGCCGATATTTCGAACATTCACATCTCCATGTCCCAAATCGCCGGACGGAATCGGTAGAAAAGTCGGGGAAATCGAGGTAGAAATTTCTAGGGTTTTGTTGGAAAGAGATGCGAGAGATTGGGATGATGAGACGTGTTGGGAAAGCTCTGTACGTGAGTCGCATGTGAGTGCACCCCATGTACTACATAACGGCGTCGTTTTAGAAGCAAAACGCAAGATTTTACTCTTTGGTCTACAAAAAATATTTGAATTTATCATACAATTAATTATTCAAATATTATTTTACACATTAAGGAAACAATGTTACAAGTTTTACTGCCTGAAAATGATGCAGTTCAACTGCCAGACTTAGCCACTTGACATCACCTACAAACTGTAAATGTCAAGCAATCCTGATATGAGGAATGCATAATCATCTCGAAAACCAGGAGCCTTTGCAGGGCAGTTGTTGAAGCTGTACTGTAAATCTGCTTCCTGAAAAAGGACATAACCAACCTATGCGGTTAAACAAGAAACTAAGACTAAGACAGCATGAACTGAATATTTCAAGCAATGAAAAAACAAAGGTGAAACAACTGAGTTCATATTGGCAACAAACTAGAATACACCAAGCTTAGACATTAGTCAGTCACGCTGCATTGAAGGGAGAAAGTACCCATATGTTTTTGTTAAAGGCATAAGCTAGTAGAGTTGGTGTACTTCAGACTCTTTTTATTGTTTTCTGTCGACAAACTTTCGTTTGACTTCCATCATATACTCCCTGCAACCTATTACAGAAATTTGATTAAGTCACTTGATTAAATGCGCAGCGAGCCAATTTCATCATGGATTGATCAGGAGTTAACTTCCAAAAAATTCTTACCTAGTACTATTTTTGACTCTTACAGTGGTGATACGAGTGAGTATTGAGTTCATATACAGATCTTTTGAGTTCAGACAAAGTAACACACCAACCCCTCCATATGTAACTACCAGAAACATCAATGACTGCCAAATGAAGTACATAGGACAGGACGTTGAGGTTTAAACAACAAATTTTACGTTAAGTGTTTTCATTTGAACTCCGTTCATTAGAACCAAACGCATTCATTTTCACCCACAAATGCATGATCAAGCATGTACCTGCTCTAACTGCATTAATTTCCATTTAATCATTCACAAAACATGTCTTGAAACAAACAGACAAATGAGAAATTCACATACACAGGACACTTCAAAAGCCCTTCAATGCAGCAAACCTAAATCAAAACACCAAAAAAAAACAACCTTTTTCTCAAAAGGGGATTCTTTTTTATCAAACATGAATCCTTGAAATTCACACGTGTCGAAATACAATCCAATCCAACAACAAGAACAGAAACTGAGCAAGAATCGACTATAACACTAGTTAAAAATTGCAGGTACACCCCACTAGTTAAAAATTGAATCTTTTTTCAAGAATCCAAAATCAGTTCACTTCAAGAAACATCAAACACATAAGAATAAAAAAATTGAATGCGAAAGTTCCAACGCACCGCCATGCGGAAGATTCTCTTCTCGTCGCTTTGTGATTCGTCAATGTCGGACCACAGCCCCCGACCTTCGTCCACATTATGAATCGACGTCGTTTTGCTGCACTTAGAAGAAGATAGCTGTGGAATTGAACCGGTCTGAATATATCGGTCCGGTTTGAACGTGTTTCTAGTCCTTTTCGGTTCGGAAAGGTGTCGGCTGTCAACTTCTCTCGATTTGGCCCTCCAACTTTGGCCTTTTTCTATTTGGCATCTTTTTCTATTTCGGTAAAATTGCATGAATGATTAGAGATGAGATTTAATGTTACGAAAAATTAATTTTTATGTTAAAATAGTTTAATTGAAAAGAAGAGGGTCCAAATGTCACGAAATCCCATAGTATAGAGGGCCAATTGACAATGTCAAAAAGACAGAAATGACCCTACAGCTTCTAATAAGTAACAATGTACTCACGATATTTGGCGGGTATGATAAATAAACTGACGACTGTCGTCGGCCAGAAATACAATAAAATAAAAATAAATAAAAATTGGGAGAAAAAAGTAAGGAAACTATTCGAAAATTATAAAAAACTCAATTGTTTATTGGGTGTATCAGAAATATCATAATTTAATAAATTAATAAAAAATAAAAATATACACATGTTGTGAATACGTACGTACACATACACACTCAGATACTGAGAATACATGGCTTTGAGTGTATGAATACATCTTGTATAACAACCTAAGATGAGAGAGATTGACAGTGATGATGTCAGATCGAGAAAGCCCAATAACACAAACTCAGAAATCTCCATCATCTCTCTCCATCTTGGTTGAGACTGAGCTCATGCGCAGCTGATTGTTTATGTTGCTGACTATGATTGATTGATTGATTGATCAATCGATCGAGTCAGGGAAGAAGATCGGGGAAAAGGGTTTGTAAAGATTGCAGCTTTTCAAGAGATTTCGTTGTACAGTGTGGTTGGTTGCTGGCTTGGTTGTGAATGAATATTTACGGAATTGGTCAGGAGAGGGTTGGAGAGGATGTGGATCGTCGTCGGGTCGAGTGGGATCCGGCTGGTAGAGTTCCTGGGCTTGAAGGTCTGAGATTTTGTTGTGGTTTTAAAGTTTTTGATTTGATGGTATTTTGTGATTGTCTGATAATGATGTTTTAGGGCTGAGTGTTTTCTAGGTTTAGGTTGTTGTCATTTGTTTTATTTTTTGGGTGTGTGTATTTGAGAATTGTGACTGATTGGTGGCGTTATTTTTGTAGAATCAGTGATGAGGATGAGACTGAGAGGGGTTGAGACATACCCGCAGCGGCATGGAGTGGCGGATTGTGATCATTACATGAGAACTGGGTATTGTGGGTTTGGGAGTAGGTGTCGCTTCAATCATCCTCTAGATCGTAGCACGGTAAGCATTGTGATGATATTTTTGTTGTTTTTGCTTTCATAGTATAAATGTAGGGCATTTAAGGCATTGGCTGGTCACGTGAAGCCAACTTTGACTGATTTCGAATTTCTGCAGTAATTGTGGAGGGTTCTGTGTTGAATATGTGTTAGGATTAGCTTAGTGTAAGCATTCAAGAGAGTTGGAAGTGGGATCTCCTGCAACCAGCCAACCATTGCACTTTTCAGTTGATAGCATGAGCTTGGTGAAACTGTTGTTAGTAATTAGCTTGTGGCTTTGGTTTAAGTTTAAAGTTGGACTCTACCTTTAAGGGAATAGTGATAGCAGAAGGGAAGTTTTTTGAAAGCATTCCGCTTTCAAGTTGGTTTTAGGAGTGCATGGACCAAGCAAGATCTTTTCCATTACTCATCCATTTGCCTCTATGTAAAGTTTATACGTAATTTCGCTTTGTTTTACTGATACCAGGCTGTAACAGCAATGAGTTTTGAAGGAGGTGAATATCCTGAAAGACCAGGCCAGCCTGTGTGTCAGGTGTGCAATTGAATTTTCATTTGTTGTAGGGTGATTAAAGAGTCTGACTACTTTTTATGGTAAATTTTCATGTGACAATTCTTGCGCAGTTTTATATGAAGACTGGGACTTGTAAATTTGGTGTCTCCTGTAAATTTCATCATCCCAAGAATGGGGGTGGATCTTCCAGTCAAGTACCGATAAATGCTCATGGATATCCTCTGCGCCCGGTTAGTTTCACTTTCCAAAACATGGAAAAAGGTTTTTTGTGCCTATTTGCAACAATATCGCAGGCAGAGCTATAACGGAAAATTTTGTTTTAACAGGGCGTAAGTGAATGTGCCTACTACTTAAGAACTGGGCAATGCAAATTTGGTGTAACTTGTAAATTCCATCATCCTGAACCAGCCGGCATGTCCATGCCTACTTCTGCACCCTCTTTTTATCCAGCGGTGCAATCTGCATCTTCTGTTCCTAAACAAGAACAGTATGGTGAATCTTCAACCATTGGAATGTAGATAGAACATTGTTACCAGGATCTTATATGCAAGGAAGCTATGCTCCCATGTTCATTTCCCATGGAGCAGTCCCAGTTCCAGCGGGTTGGACACCTTACTCGGTATGATTAATCTCTAAATATGTTACCAAGTTCTACAATTCGAAATAATTGAAAATATCTAAAAGTGGTTATTATGTGGGATTCGAGACTCATGCAATTTCTGTTAATGCAATATTTTTTGATAACTTAAATTTGATCAGGGATCTGGTAGTGCGGTTCAATCAACGGGTGTTGAATCCGCAGTTGTACCTTACCCTCATATGTTGCCACCATATGCTAGCCCTTCTAGCGGCCAAGTCGTCCAGACATTTCCAGAGAGACCAGGGGAACCTGAATGCCAGTATTATTTGAGGACTGGGGACTGTAAGTATGGTTCGTCTTGCAAGTATCATCATCCTAAGCAATGGAACTTACAAAATACAAACTATGTGCTGAGCTCTTTGGGTCTTCCTTTGCGTCCAGTATGCAATCTTCCCTTTTCCCACATTTCCATGATTAAGATTTATTTTCATATCAAACCTTGGCATTTAATCTGACAGTTCTCCATGGGTTTTCTTTGACTAGGGTGTTCAACCATGCAAATTTTATATTCAGACAGGCTACTGTAAGTTTGGGTCAACCTGCAAATTTGACCATCCAGTGGATACAATGGGCTACAATTTCATACCCTCATCACCCTCAAACATTCCAATTACCCAACATCCCATTCAGCCAACAACTACAGCTTTAGCTCCTCCATTCTCCACTGCTTCAGATCTCACCCACTCTGAGTAAGTACTCTTCTCAAGAACTGCAACCTCCAAATATGGTTGCTTCTCTCGTCACAGTCAAGGTAAGCAGCAAGACGTTTTAGGCAAAGAGCTCCTGATCACCGTCTCACAGCCTCATTGAACTTGTCGGTTAGTTAAAACATGTCAGCCCCTATTGTTTATATTAGAACAACAAACTCAAGATTTATATGCAGCTTCTGATAGCAGCATTGTACATATATAATAAGTCAGTGATCTTGTACATATGTTTAAGCACCTTCATATCAGTTTCTAAATTCTTTATGCAGTTTCCATGACATTTACTTAGTGTATGACTATTTCATACAAATGTATAGGTTTTGACAAACCACTAATAGTAGCAATACCCAAGTCACTTGACTTGCTTCCTGAAAGTCTATATCAAAATAATCACAAATTATCAAAATTCCAAACTACAAAATTTGACATGGGTGTGTATAGACTTCAACTCTTCAAGTCATGTCGGTAATCAGCATAGTAACGTTTTGATAATTTTAAGCATTCACTGTCATCGAATTTGTTGAACAACAGCTGCCCAGCTAAACTGGTACCACTGAGTTGTAGTGCTCACCGAGTCCAAAAGCGTGTTTATGGTATGATAGCAGAATACTGGACCCCAGAACAATTTCGGTTTTGTACTCTTTTCCCATTTCAACGTCGGGAAAAGAACCTGAAAAAATCTTGATGTGCTTCTTCAGGCAATGAGTTAATGCACCAAGTTCAAGCTGTCCGCCCCATGCTGCTGTCGACTCTATGTCTTTACAGTAGGCCTCAAATTTCTCTGAGATTGAGCTTTCAGAGTCATCTTCAACCTCATTTTCTGATAGGAAGAATGGAAGAAAATCGGCAGCATGCTTCCTTAAATAATCAGCCACCATTTCACGAAGCTCTTGGAAAGTGTATGGAGAAGAACCTCCAGATATAAGAGCAAGCTGATCTTCAACAGCTCGGTACATACAATGCCCATCTGGCTTTATTTCATTCACAGTCAAGCCAAGAGGTTCAAGCTTTTTTTCCAAGAGTTGATTCTCAATAGTCCCATCACTAACAATGCTGCTTTTCTCCTCTAGAATTCTTTGTTCCCTAGCTGCTTCTTCTTGAGCTCTCTTTTCGCGTCTCTTGGCACTTTTACTTGGCTTGCCTTGCTGAGCTTGATTATTAACGGAAATACCAGCAATAGCCTTCACAATATTCTCCATCCCACTTTCATCTTTTCCATTGGTGTCTGAATAGCCAATTGATGCGATTTCCTGAGCATGTTTCTCCTTAAGTTTATTTGATAACTTTGAGATCTCTTCCTCCACTTGTTTTTTCTTTGACTTCTGTTCAGCCTTGCTTCCTTTGGCAGCTGCTTTTTTCATTCCTATTTCCTTGTTCTGCAACTGAGCAATCTCCTTTCTACAAAATGTGCCAAGTCATGTAAATCAGGCAAAGCAATCTCCTTTCTACAAAATGTGCCAAGTCATGTAAATCAGGCAAACAACAAAGATACTCATAGAAACACTATAATTTAGCTGCAAAAATAACCCGCAAACCAAAGCATACTTAAAATACAAGAACAAACAATAAAGTATTACAAATCTTTTATGTTGTTTTTGATTCCAATTTCCAACAATGATCAAGTCCTGAACTATAACCACGCATAGGCATGCAGCCCTAAAAAAGACCGCATGTAGAGACCATAAAAGTTAAAAAAATCACCTGTGCCTTGACAACATTTCATCCCGGGTTTCCTCCACCTTCTGTGGTGAACTTTCCACACTATTCACCTCTGACTCATCGACGCTTGACTCTGTATCCTTCATGCTAACAAATATAAACTCTACACTTGGAAAAACCCAACATTCAGCTAGCTTTCACTTGATACAAAAAACAAATCTACGAGTTTTGGTTGCTTAGCTCAAATAAAGTAACATTTACGTAACCCATACAAAGATCTCAACTTTGACATCAGCCTGGACTCAAAACCCTAAAATTAACAAGAAACAATCTGCCTTTATCTCAATTTACCATAACAACAACAACAACATTTACACAATCATAAGATTGCATCAAAAATTTCAAGCTTAACAAATTACACAACGAACCAACTCAACAGTAAAACAAATCAAATTCGAAACGCGAACAGATTACGTAAACAGAGAATCACTACAAACCTCTTGATCCGACGAGAGCTTCAATGCACAGAAACCCTAGAAATCTTTCACTAACGATTAAACCGAAGATAGCAGACTGACCCGACCAATTTCCTTGGTCGAATTGGATTAATTGAACCGAGTCTTGACGGTTCGTTAAATTCGATTTTCGGGTTCGATGCAGCTGCAGTCAAAGACGAGTCGAGATCGAGAGGCCAGTCAACGTTCACCGCCGCGATGAATCGGAGATACGGAGATCCATATCAGGTTTGTTTGCTTGCAGATTTTTTTCAAATTTTGAATTTTTGTGCGAATTCCAGGAGTTGTGTGCATGTTGAAGTTTGTTGTTTAGGTTTTTGTGTTGTGTGAAATTGATGTGTAGTTTGTGTGTGAAGTTGGAATTCTTTGGAAATGATTTGATTGATGTGTTGAAGTATAACTTTGCAGAGTATGTACATTTGGATTGATGTTGATGTGTTGCGGAATATTGTTAGTGAGATTATGACTATAAAGTTTATAGAATATTTATAAGCGAGCAGTCTTCGGGGTAGAGGATTTATGTTTGGGTTGCTGAGTGTTGAGTATCTGCCTGAAGTGCGCATTTCTGTTGGTGGCAAGTTGTGTGTATATTGTAGTTGTCCGCATTAACTGTAAGATGCAACTGGGAGACACATCCTGATATAGTTTAAGTTACTAGGTAGAATCTGACCTAGTTCGTGAAACTGCATAAGAGAGGAGCAGTAAATTTAGTTGGGTTTTGAAAGCGGTGATGGCTGATGAATAGTAAAAGCCAAAGGAACTGGAAATTGCTACTTCTCAGTTCTCACATTTTAGTGTCTTTTCAGTTTTCCCTTCTCGTTTGTTGGTAGCTAATTGCAGACACGCACGCAGATAAGGACTTTTTGCCAGTCAGTGCTATTTATGAATAGTTTAATGCTAGTTCACATGTTCTGTATGTCTTGCCATAAATGAATAAACATTGTACTTATTTTGAGCATGTTGCATTGTGCCGAACTGCAGACGAAAGAGGAGTCTTCAGAATGTGCAGCATTGGAAATAGCTGTCAGCACCAGAATATATGTTATTTCGAAAGAATAATGCAAGTTGGCAGGCACGCAGCACAATGAACCACAACCACTGAAAGGCATTAACTCAGTGTTGATATTTCTCTTCTTTGAGAATCGAAAGAGATGATGCTGAGAATCTGGTAAGAAACTTGCTGCCCTTTACAATATTCTAATCTTTTATATTCCGAATTATTTCATTAGGAAGATTATTTGTGAATTAACACGGTTCTGACACATACATAATGCGACATGTGGTCACACAAATACTGGTTTCCATACCTTTGTTTGGACGACTACGAGCGTCCCATATAGCAGTATGATAAAATTCGAAATTAGTTTCTTTGGAATTGAGTTCCTGGGGAGAAATCCTTACGTTTACGCATGTAATGCTAGCAATTAACGCCTCTTCTTGGTTGCCTTTTAGCTTGAATCAAAAAAGCATTTTTATCACGGACTCTTCTAAATGTAATTACCATCAAGAGTTAAACATATTGCAAATCGTGATTATTGGATGATGGAAAAGGCCTTAAAGTTGTTTGATTTGAGCTAGTAAGATTTGGGGAGCATATCTTAAGCATATGACATAATGACACATTGATACTAGTTTTAAGCTTCTGCCAAGTCCGGTCATTTCCTTCTTTAGGAACTTTATATCTGAAGCGTCCAAAGAAAGCACATTTCCTTTTAAATGTGCTTGTTCAAAATAAATCATTATCGTCACGTATCCTTATAAATATCATGCATGGGAGAGTTCAAAAACTCAAGCAGCATTGAGTTCCGGAACTCCCCATTCGAGTTCAAGTTGGATTTGATTTGGTGGTCTTGGAACTCCTTGTCAACTTCAATAACCCGAAAAATACTTTTTTCAGGACTGCAAAACATGGACAAGATTATGCAAATAGCCTCAGAGAAGGGAGTGATGATTTTCAGCAAAAGCTCTTGCTGCATGTGCTATGCAGTCAAGTTTCTGTTCCAAGAACTGGGTGTTCATTATGAATGCTACGAGATTGACCTAGACCCAGAGAGCAAAGATATGGCAAAAGCCCTTCAGAAGTTGGGATGCAGCACGTCAGTCCCCGCAGTCTTTAATGGTGGAAAGTTCATTGGATCCACCAACGAGATCATGTCACTCCACTTAAGCGGTTGCTTCTTCAGAAACTTAAACCATTTAAGACCTTGTCATAAATATATAAACCCTGTTGCAATGCTCTCGTGATAAACCACCTAAACTACTCCGTAGTATTCATTAATCTAACAGCACGCAATGTTCCCTTTTGGTATCTTATTAATGTAGCAAACTATATATGTGTATTGTTGGATGAATGTGACAATAGAAGCCAAGCTATGTGCAAACGGTCTCCACTTTATGGAAATCTATAGTAACATCAGTGGCACACTGAGCATATGATTCTCTATGTTGTTGGTCCACTTTCAACAAAAGCCAGGCAAGACCTTGACCCAAAACATATGGTATGATTCTCCATTTGCATTCAGAATCAGTCTTGTTGCCCGATGAGCGTAAACACGAATGGAATAGGGTCAAATTAGCACCGCGATCATTTTAAACGCAGCGTGGCTGACTTGGATCATCCATACGCGAAAGTAGCCATGACGCTGGCAGGGGCCTTGCTGATCGCCTCCAGTTTATGTTTGAACACTCTTTCTATTGCATGAAAGGGCAGATTAGTCAGACGGTAATTCAACTTAAAAGAAAAATGGTAGAAAATACAACAAAGTTGAAAGGCTGATGAGATGTGATTAACAACGGTTTTAAGGGTCTAGCCAAAAACTGTATAAGAAACATAAACATCATGAACTCAAATGAGAGCTCCAATGCAAGCATGACTTCCTCTCTAGCTATTGATCCTCTCAAAGAAGTATAAGTAACCCATGTCTTTAGGAGGGTCAATTGAAGCTCCGACCTTATCATCATTGAATATTACCCATCTGCCATCTTTGTTAATGTGTGCCACATAGTGGCCACACTGAGTTGATGTTCCCATGTGGCTGATTATACCCATTAGCCTGTACTCTGAATCACCACAAACAAAGCAACATCAAAGAGGGAAAAATAAAACATTTGCTGATGTTTGAATACTTGCGAGTTGTGACATTGAGAGGTTGAAAACTTACTTCCTCCCCCATCTGACAGTTCAGCATCAGCAAAATTGGCTGGGGTACTTGACGAAGCATCCATATCTGAAGGGCCGGAGCTATCCTGGTTGCTAAAGATCCAATCGGTTGCTTTTCCAATATCACCTTTCTGTGTTGTCATGTTATTATTTTTTCATAAATCTAATTTAACAACAGAGTTCACAACACAAGAAAGAAAATATCTACCGTCGCCTTCAGTGCTCTCCGAGCAACATCCTCGGTGAAGCCAAAAGACAGTAAAATGTCAACTTGTGACTGGTCAACAACTGGCTCTTGTGTATCTTGAGATAAAATTGGGGTATCGATATCTGCCAAAGCAAAAGGGTGAGAAATTATTTAGTGCCTGAATTCATTCCGATACAGAATCTCTGAATTGGAATTTGGAAATAAGGCTGACCCGCATCATCCATGTGTGAAAGCAACCAATTCATGGCATCTTGTACACCAGTATTGGAAGTATTGATTGCAGCTTTCTCACAGTGAAGGCGAGGGAAACCCATTGATGCAAGCTGTGACACAATTTCTTCATCAGCAGACACTTGAGAGGATTCCATATGGGTAGCAGCTTCTGAGCAGTCAAAGATGCATTTCAAGTAAGCCTTAATTTGGTCACAAATTAAACTAGTCATTCCAAATATAATAATAGTCCATATATATGATCACAAGGTGGAGAAGAACATTGTAGTAACTTAGGGTCATGTATCCTCGTCAAGTCATGATTTATCTTAAAACATAGCCAAACAGGAAAATTAAGTTTATATCTGATAATTTCTTCAAATAAACACATACCCTCCTATTGCGCGTGTTTTTACATATGCCGACAATCAGAGTATTTATAGTTTAGATCACATTTTTCCATAAACCTAAATAGCTTCATGTCTATTTGAAGATTAAGATGCGTTACAAAAATTGATTACCATACCCACACTTTTATGAATTTCAGTGGGTAAGCAGTGAGACCTCATTTATGTTTCAGTCACCTATTTAGTGAATATTTTCAATACATTTGGCAGAAATAGGTGTCATAAAAATTATGGATAAACCAAATTAGCATATAACTGCTGCAAGGCAATAAGTCAGCTACAGTTGTTTGCTATACACACCTGCTTCGGGTAACAGCTCTTCTCCTGGTTGAATGCCCCTGCTACGCATGTGACTGATATCAATGATATCAGGCACATCGACATAGACATCTGCATGGCCACAGAATATTTTGATCATTAGTTGAATACCTGCACATTAATTGGAGTTACATATTAAACGGACCAAACCTAATTTTTTTGGCACCCAGCCTGCCTCCATAACAAATTTACGCATATGCAACACCAAATAATCAGGAAAAGAAGTCAAACCGGCAGTCCTGTACAAAATGATCATATGAATGTCAACAGTAGTACAGATGAAGGTGGTTACCATTCTTGTGTCGGAGCAGTGTCACATACATAATATAAGATTTAATCCTTCATATCAACATCAATTCTAATGATCACAAAATACAAATAAAATGGCAGATCACCGTATAAAAATGGTTTAACATTAAAGGCAGATGCTCACTTGATTGCTGTTGTTTTGGCTTTCAGTGCAGTGCTATAAAAATCTTGGACCTCCTCAGGGGAAGAGAAAGTGGCAAGGCATGCATCTAGGGGGACCCGCGGTCGGACAACTTGATCTGCAGATCTGGTGAAGCTGTCTTTCAGTAACAAGCAAGCAAGCAAGAATTCTTAATGAAAAGTGTTAATAATACAGACTCACATCTCTGATCCTTCTAAGATCCTTTCAGCCTTCAGTTTTTCAAAAGCAGCGAGTTCGTCTGCAATATTGGAAGATATCAATGGCGACACATAAATGTCGAATAGAGCTCTCAGATACTATTTGGATTGAAAACAAACCCACCTTTATTTATAGCAGCATGCAGTGGTATATTTAGGGACAAAATGTAATCAAGCCTTTTGTTATAGGCAACTTTGCCAGATGGACACATGATCTTTTCTTCAATACCAAATTTGAAACTTCGAGATGGGTCAAATTCAGGTCTGCTAGCGTTTGCTCGTTCGACTTGGTCAAGAAATGAAGAAAGAATTCTAAAGCATCCTAAACATAAGTCCATGTCAGTATACATGCACAACCATGGATATCAGGCTTTATAACTCGAGCAGTATCGAAACTGTCATCACATATTATCTCCGGAGAAGCAAAACCAAACCTGTTGTCTCATAGAAGAAAATTCAGGATGGCTGAAGCTATAACTGTCTTAAACATTCTTGGTGGTATCCCTTTTTGTTTCTGCAGTGTAGACACATCGAAAGAAAAAACATCGAAATCATGTTTGTGTGCAAGTACACTGAGGAGGCATCCTAGTAGTAAAGCAAACTCAGTGCATGTTAAAGTTCACAGAGCGAATAAATACTAAAAAGCTATGAACCCAATGTTACAGTTCAAAATCATAGAAGCTCCAAATTGAGGCGCGCTTCTGATGCAATCAAAACGAACAGACTTACAGAACTCACAGGCTTGCCAGTTACTTCATTTTCCTGGAAGAAATTCGTCAGGAAAGAATTAGCAATGAGATAGTCGCAAGTTGTTATAACTACACATTATGAGGGATCCTGATAGCGAATTCCATACCTCAGGAGCTGGAACCGAATATTTACCAGAAAGCAAACCATGTGCCAATTTTGTTCTGTTCAGCGCGACAAACTCATTAATCAAAAAATCATAAAAATATTTGATTATTGTAAGCTCAAAATGTAATTAGTCGAAGATAGGGTAAACAGTAAAGAATTGCTGCAGAAATAGTTTCCAACACTCACATAAAAGCAAATAGCTATGAATACTCACATCTGGGTGTTCAAATCTACAGTCGGATCAGCTGGAGCAGAATCAAAAGCTGTTCTTAAATTCTGGTTATTGTAATACCTAATCAAGAGGCCAAACTTGTATGAGATAATAAGGGGACATGTACCATGACTAAGCTAGAGCCATAAAACTGACCTAGATATAAATGATTGTGTTGTAAACACAGCTTGCATGGCTGCCAGATAGCAGCTGCAGTAACAAATAAACGCATTAAGAAAGGTGAAACCAGAAGCAGCCAGACAGAGAGCTTTAAAATACCAAACCTGTTCCCGAGATTAACAAGCCCTGTATAGCCTGGTCCATATATTGGTTCAACTCTTTTCCACTTTCTTGAATACGGTTCCAATCAAAATTGGTATTTTGGTCTAGTTCTCTTTCAGCAGTAGTCATTTCAGTCTGTCAGTACAATAAACAGAATGAAGGCGCTGAGAATCCTTTATACTAGAAAAATAGACATTGTATAAGAAGAAAAAGCTATCCAATTAATGGGGCTGTTCAAATCTTTTTGTGACTAATCAAAACTTCATAAACTGTACATGTCTTTGACATGCCATTTAAACATACTTTTGCAATATACCCGTGTGGCATTGGTCTACTAATTCATTTTACAGAAGAAGGATATGGCATTAACATAATGCTAACTCATCCTTAATATAATGATAATGCAGACATAATAATTTAAATTCTGATTATGAATGCATTAGTCCATTTTCTTAAATCTAGCAACTGCATATATTTTTCCTCGCCGAATGATGATCTTCCAATTCCTCGGCGATGGAAATATCTAAAATGAATTTAGTACAAGGAGTACCTTTTTTAATGAAGAAAAGTCAATGCCAAAAAAGGCCAAATGCTGAGCTAGGTGTGGATCTAAAATGCTCTCATCCTCTGGGTAAGAGAAAACATCTGCAATGACACGCCGATTGGATTATCAAGTCACCAATACCAAACAACAACGGCACTATCAGCTATCCATTAACATGCCAACTTCCTGACCCTCCACCCATTTTATTCATGTTTACTTACGAGCGAACTCTAGGAAATGATCAATATGCCTTTCCCATCTAAATTAACAATGATTCAATGGAAATGCCATATGCTTAAAATTCCTACAAGAGAGTGATCTCTTTGTCTACTTGGAAGGTGATTCTACAAAAGTATCTCCATAAGGTGACTCACATTGAAGACAAAAATTGTAATCCTTTTCAATTATCGTCTAAAACATATGTGATCGAGGTGTATCACTAAGGGAAAAACTTCTTGGGCATTATCATAGAACCCTTTTGTACTTAAATTAAGTTATTAACTTCAAATAACACTGAGAATTCAGAAAAACTGGTTTCTTGAAACCATGCACTACCGATGCTTACCTGCTGCCTCCAAATCAGCTGTAATCGTCCCTAGCTTCACAGCAAGTGGGTACCTGTGTTTTCATAATGTTGAATAGCATGGTTATTCCCACCAGTTCCATCCCAGTTTTTTCGTCCACAAAGTATTGTTCCATCCGTCAGATTTAGCCAAAGATTATCTGTTTTGTCACATTTGGAACATTTCCAGCCTGAAGGTGGAATGACAACTCCAGTATCTATCTGTTGCAGATTTTCAGCATGTAAGCTCACTCGTTTGGTGTCGGCGGTCCAAGCAGCTAGTTGTTCTTTTTTCTCAGCACCCTCACTCAATCGGATAGCATCAACTGCTAACCTAACCTATAGACAATGACAAGTGGAACAAAATGAAATAAATTGCAAAACAAATCCCCTGCTTAAATATTTTACTCAGTACCTTCTCTGGCAATTCTACGGAAGGAAAAGGAAGTGTTGCAAAATGTGGTAATATGACTATTTGGTAGGACTCTTCATATTCAGGTTCATTATTGTCAAACCCTCCATCAATGCCTGAAAATAACAGAATACAAATAACATGCATGAATGCATACTGCCTGATCGCTACAAAGCAATGGTGATATAACAGATGATTAACAAATATAAAACAGAATGGACATCAAAGCTGCCATCCAGCGGCCTATGAAAGGTTCCCGTGCTCATACAGTACAACACACACAAGAACTTATTCTTCTCGACACATAGAATAAGCGTAAATAGAATCAATTAACCTTCAGTGTACATTCAAGTGACCAACATTGAAAATTAATGATTACCTGAATATTAACCCTCAGAACATTTTACATCCTATCAGCATACAACTTAAACTACCATTTCATACTTAAAAAGTACCTATCGCCAACAAAGTCGGCTTCTTCAACGGCCTGTCCTCCGAAACATCTTTCTTCGTTTCCTTAATATGCAAATACACAGGGTTCCCAGTCTTCTCAAAATTCCACGTAACAAAATCCTTACCAAACGCAAGAAAAGTCTGCATATCCACATACAATCCACCTTCCGATCTCTAAAAATAAACAATTAATCAATCAAACTCAAACCCTAAACAAAACCCTAAATCAAAGAAAAAATAACATACAAAAAAGAATCAAATTTTACCGGAGTATCGAACGAGATGCAGCATTCAGATTTGAAGATTCGATTAGTCGGTTCGGGGATCCGAACCTTGCTTAAATTCGCTCGAAGCAGGTCCATCGGAGTAGCCATAAATCGGAGCTTCGGAAATCGAAAAATAAGCTCAGTGACTTCGACAGCGGAGTGAAGTCAACTACTGAAAGCCTGAAAATCAAATCAAATCAACCGATTGAACTGAGAGCGAATGTCGTCGAAGCTGCTCTGTTTGAATTCATCTAATGAAGTCGATAGGAAGACGACGGCACACGCCACGAATCCATCTGGGCTCCGCATTGGGCCTTTAATGGGCCGTACGTAAAGCCCATATAGATTCAACATCATGTGTCATATTTATTTTTAATTTCGATGATGATGGGTGCAGAGAAAAAATCAAAAGCTTAGCAGCCATAATAAATTACTCCTAAATACGTTGTCAAAATAATGAAGGTTAATAAATGGAAGCTTAGCAGCCATAAAAATGAATTAAAAATTATCGTCAAACAAATTAAGGTTTAAAAATGTACAAGCTGGTTGATGAAAGTTGAAGTGTATTAGTAAATATTGTATCCTTAATTAATCAGAAATTGTCATATAAATTGTCATTCACATCCTCCGCAAATATTTGTGCAAACATTCAAGTCTCAGAACGATGACTTCACAATCGAAATGCATACACACTGAAGAAATGGAGAGGAATATGGAGTTGATCAAAGCTCAGATGCTTGATCTTGAAGCTGCTAAGCTTGATCTGAAAGTTGAGAAGATGGAATGGCAACGCAGCAAAGGTGGCGGTGGATCAGCTGCTAAAAGTTGTGATTCAGACCGTGAACTAAAAGCTGAGAGATTGCAGTTGGAAGCTGAAAAGACTCAACTTAGAGTTGCACAGTCCCAGTTGAAGGCAGAGCAATCTCAACTCGAAGCTGCCAAGTCCCAATTGAAGGCAGCTCAATCTCAACTCGAGGCTGCCAAGTCTCAGTTGGAGACTGCTCAAACCCAACTCGAAAAGACCAGAGAGCAGTTGGAATACGCCAGGGAACAACCAGAAGACGCCAAGGCTCAGACGGATATTGACAACATGAAACTCGAAGCTGCAAATGAGAGCCTCGAAATAGCTAAGTACTGGTCTGAAGCTGCTAGTAAACAATTAATTGCTGCTAAGAGTCAGTTTAAAGCTGCCAAAGGTAGATTGGACATGGCCACACTGCGCATTGAAACAGAGAAAGTGGCACCTCGCAGATGAGAAGGCTGCACTTGTGATCAAAGTCTCCAAAGCAGAATCTAAAAATGCAAAATTAGTGACAAAAATATCTAAGCTGGAGAATGACAAATTACAACTGGAAGAGAAGATGAAAGAAATAGCCAAAAAATTAGACCAATGCAGCAAAGACAAAAAACCAGTGCAAGGAATTGGATTGAGAAACCATAAAGTATTCCTTAAAATAGCGATATGGGGCGAAGTAGTTGGGCGTATTGTGATTGAGCTTGATTATGATACAACACCCATTGCGGCTGAGAACTTTAGAGCGCTTTGCACCGGAGAGAAAGGTACTGATCCAAGTGGCAAAACATTAAGCTATAAGGGATCAATATTCCCCTATATTTATGAACTAACAAATATTTGCTCGGGGGGGTCTATTGATCGACCAGGAGGTGGCTCTAACTACTGTTTACAACCATTTCCGAAGGAAAACTTCAATAAGAAGCATATTGGTCCTGGAATTGTTTCCATGTTGTGTGTACCAAATTCTGAACTAAGCGCTGGATCTCAGTTCTTTATCACTACTGAGACTGTATCCAGATGTGACGGAAAAAATGTTGCGTTTGGACGTGTTGTTGATGGTATGAATGTTGTGATAGCCATCATAAATTCTGAACCTTTAGCTAAATGTATGATATCTGAATGTGGTCAGCTCTCTTAATCAGAAAGAAGACTGGAATAAATAATCATTTCCAATAGAAAGACTTTTCAATTTCATTATAAACTGATCAATAACACTCTTGAGTATGTATGTAACTGACTGCTCAAACACATCTGACCTTAAAATATACACTTGTCGAAGTAAAATGATACTAAGTTTGTGATACGATGGTCTCATCATCTGACATTCCTACGGCAAGTGAGGCTGCCTGCAGTAGAAGTAAGCGACCCAACCAAAGAAGATGATTTGGCTGCTAGGCTTGAAGCTTTAGCATATAGCTTCTACCAGCTCCAGCACCTGATTCAGTGAAATAAGCACCATTTAGCAATAAGTCACCCTCTGATCTCCAGTTCCAGTCCTTCCATAACCCACTCGCTGTTATCACTCTCTTCGTCACCTGCTCAGACAAATCAGTAATTACAAACTTGTTAGAACATTTTGCATTTCTATCCATGGGTTGAAGAATACTCTTGCATCGAAATTTTCCATCTTGTCCACCTAAAGCCGAGCCGAAAGCAGAAAGATTGCAGCTGGAGACAGAGAAGATTCAAGTAAGAGTTGTCCATTCCCAATTGAAGGCAGCTCATCTCAGCTTGGAGTTGCCAAGTCCAAGTTGGACACTGCACACCCCAACTTGAAAAAACTAGGGAGCTGTTGGAAATTGCCAGGACATAATTAGAATCAGCTAAAGGTAAGACGGATATTGACAACACAAGACTCGAAGCTGCCAAAGCAAGTCTCGAAGCAGCCAAGAACAGATTCCAAGCTGCTGGCAAACAACTGAACGCAGCCAAGAGTCGTTCTGAGGCAGCAAAAGCTCGACTGGACATGGATTCATCATGTATTGAAGCTGAGAAAGCACACCTGGAGGATGCAAAGGCAGCATTAGAGATTAAACTCTCAAATCAGAATCCGACAATGCATATTTGGAAACAAAAGTATCTCAGCTAGAAAACGACAAATTCGAGCTAGAAGAGAAGAAAAAATATTGAAAAAACTAGAGAAATGTTGCAAAGACAAAAAAGAGTACTGCAATGAAATCTTAAAGTCTTCCTCGACATAGGTATCAATGGCACAGCAACCACCTCATCATTATAAAGCTCGATGCTGACACCTTTGCCGAGAATTTCAAAGCACTATGCACTGGAGAAAAAGGTACAGGTCAAAATAGAAAGCCGCTATATTACAAGGGATTACCATTCAGTCGCAATAGCCGTAGCTTTAGGCGAATCCATCAATGGATCAACCAAGAAGCGTACAGACCCTGGCATGCTTTGCAACTACAGTGATTGCTATATATCTACAGATAAGACTGAGTCATATGATGGAAAATGTGTCGTATTATTGTGGGAATGGATGCTTTGATGGATATGGAGAAAGTTGGAAATGCAACTACTGTGATTGCTAACTGCGGTGAGGTCGAATAACATCAAGAAGCGATATACGGAAGTTTTTAAGTTACGCGTGTTTCATGTATAACATATACGACATTTATCTCTAATTTGGAGTCTTTAGTGTTTGTAAAACCTCATTTCTATCTGGACTACAAAATTGAAGTTGGGATACAAAGTAAGACGAGAAGCTTGCCTGAACTACTCTGCAAAATCAGCCTCGGCTGCCAAAAAATCGGCATGCCTTGATGATCAACGACAGACGCGCAGCTCAAGCTTCGATCAATATTCAAGAATCGTCGACTCTGATTTTCCAGAACCCTAAAATTTAAAATCCCAAAATATAATCGTCCAGCACTTCGAACTTGCCCACGACATCGTTTGGAACGCTTGCTTTTTATAAGCCTTTTATTTGTACGACGCCGTTTCGTCTTGCATGAGACAATTGGTTACTTGTTCGATCCTCATTGTTTGGCTTAGCAAATGTGAGTCTCTTGGGTTGAACGATAAGAGAAGAGGGATGCTTTTTTGAGACCCTTACTGTTGCGTGAGACTTTAAGACACCCATCATGTTTGTTGGTTGAGTTTGCTTTTGGGATCTAAATTGTGCCAAGTAGAGGTGAGAGAAATTCAAAATTGGAGGTGACAAAAATTGTCGCTTTTGTTCTCTCACCTCCACGTGGCACAATATGAATCCCAAAAGCAAATCCAACCAAAGGCCGTGATGGAGGTCGCAGGATCTCACCCAACAGTAAGGGTCTCAAAGAGACCACCTCTGAACAATAAAGGCTCATTTCAATTTCATATATATTAATCGTATGAGGGATGCTCTTTTGAGACCCTTATTAAGGAGTGAGACCCTGAGACCCCATCATGACCGTTGGTTGAATTTGTTTTTGGGTTCAGATTGTGCCACGTGGGGTGAGAGAAATTCGAAATTCGAAATCGAAGGTGACACAAATTTATTCGACAATTTTTATTAAATTTACACTACCACTAATTTGGCGTTATTGAGAATTTTGTGCAGTAGCTTCCTAAAAAATTAATCTCTAGAGTGTTATACTAATTGATAACGGTAGAATTAAGTTCTAGAGAGACAATAGTTTTATGTAAGACCGAAAGACGTCATCTTAGTCGTTGATTTAATCAAATCAACGGTTGAGATTAAAGTTATTTGTTATTAAATTGGGCGGTTTTTTTGCAAAAAACACGGACGGTTGGTAATTGAGGTTATTAATATCAATCGTTGGATTAATAGAAATCAACGATTTAGATCAAATCCTTCCGTCGTATTAAAATATATATGTCCTTCTAGAACCTTTTTCGATAACAGTATATCTGTCATATTTATTTGTATTAATTTCAGTGATGGGTGCATACAAAATATCAAAAGCTTAGCAGCCATAAAAATGAATTAAAGCCATCGTCAAACTAGTTTAGGTTTAAAAAATGGTTTTAAAAAGACAAAACGGAAGAAGCTTAGCAGCCTTGGATTATAAATCATCAACTAGTTTAGGTTAAAAAACGAATATTGTTTCCTTACAGAATTTGTCGTATAAATTGTCATTCTCATCCTTCGCAATTTTTTGTGCAAACAACCTTCTGTCTAAGTTCTAGTCTTTTTATTGAGAAACAAAATATAAAACGATACATGACTTCAGAAATGAAATGCATGCACACTGATGAAATGGAGAGGAATATGGAGTTGATTAAGGTTCAGATGCTTGATCTTGAAGCTGCTAGGCTTGATCTGAAAGCTGAGAAGATGGAGTGGCAACGCACGAAAGGTGGCGATAGATCGGCTAAAAGTTGTGATTCAGGCCGTGAAATCAAAGTTGAGAGATTACAATTGGAAGCTGAGAAGACTCAACTAAGAGTTGCACAGTCCCAGTTGAAGGCAGAACAATCTCAACTCGAAGCTGCCAAGTCCCAACTGAAGGCAGCTCAATCTCAACTCGAAGCTGCCAAGTTCCAGTTGGAGACTGCTCAAACCCAACTCGAAAAGACTAGGGAACGGTTAGAATATGCCAGGGAACAACTAGAAGACGCCAAGGCTCAGACAGATATTGACAACATGAAACTCGAAGCTGCCAAGGAGAGCCTCGAAATAGCTAAGTATTGGTCTGAAGCTGCTAGTAAACAATTAATTGCTGCTAAGAGTCAGTTTGAAGCTGCCAAATGTAGATTGGACATGGCCACATTTCGCATTGAAGCTGAGAAAGCTCATCTCGCAGATGAGAAGGCTGCACTTGTGATGAAAGTCTCAAAAGCAGAATCTGAGAATGCAAAATTGGTGACAAAAGTATCTCAGTTGGAGAATAACAAATTTGAACAAGAAGAGAAAATGAAAGAAATAGCGAAAAAACTAGATCAATGTTGCAAAGACAAAAAAGAACTGCAAGGAGTTGGATTGAAAAACTCTAAAGTATTCCTAGACATAGCGATCAATGGCAGAGTAGTTGGGCGTGTTGTGATTGAGCTTGACAGTGATACAACACCCATTACAGCTGAGAATTTTAGGGCGCTTTGCACCGGAGAGAAACGTATCAGTTCAAGTGGCAAACCATTTCACTATAAAGGATCAACTTTCAGCTGTTCTAGTACATCATTTTGTGTGGGGGGATATCTTTCTGGGTCAGGAGGTGAGCCTGTCTGGTTACCATCATTTCCGAGGGAAAAATTAACTAAGAAGCACATTGGTCCTGGAATTGTTTCCATGATTCCTGACGGAATTCCGCCAAAAAGCAATGGATCTCTATTTCGCATCAGTACTGATGCTTCGGTGGAGAATGAAGGCTCATGTGTTGTGTTTGGACGTGTTGTTGAGGGTATGGATGTCGTGATGGCCATGAAGAATGCTGGATATGGAGTACGTTGTGAGGTAGCTAAATGCGGTCAGCTCTCTTAAGCATAAAATGCTTGAATAAATCATCCATCTATGTTATATATGCAGCAAATGTAAACCCTAAATGTGCATTGCATCATATTGTTTTATCCTTTCAATAAAATGTCTTATATTTTCGGACGACTAAGCTTGTAACTGACTGATGAAACACAGCTGACCTTAAAATATACACTTTTGTCGAAGTAAACTGATATCATGTTTGTGATAAAATGGTCTCAGCATCTGACATTCCTACGGCAAGTAAGGCTGCCTGCAGTAGAAGTGATGGAGCCAACTAAAGAAGATGATTTGGCTGCTAGGCTTGAAGCTTTTGCATAGCTTCTACCAGCTCCAGCACCTGATTCAGTGAAATAAGCACCATTTAGCAATAAGTCACCCTCTGATCTCCAGTTCCAGTGCTTCCACAACCCATTCGCTGTTATCACTCTCTTCGTCACCTGCTCAGATTAAACTTGTTAGAACACTTTGCATTTCAGTCCATGGGTTGAAGAATACTCTTGCATCGAAATTTATGACTAACCTCTTTGGCAAAGGGGTTGGCAGGTGCAAGGTACCGGTTTCCTTGGCTATTGATAGTAGGATCAGCACTTCCGCCGATGGCATACATTACCCAATGAGTATAGTCATTGTTCACTACATGAAAGTACCCATGTCGACACCTGCATTTATCGATCAAGCCAAGCATAAGCCTCTACTCAAAAATCACACATTACAAGAAGTAAGATTATCTCACTCACCTTGGCATTCTCTGTATCAGCCCTTCTCCAAAATGATTGTAAGCAATTGTTACTTGCATTATCTTGTCTCTCGTGTATGTATCGCTGTGTCCCAACAGCATAACCTCGTTATGATGAGTAAAGAAATTGTTGGAAATGGTTATAGCAGTTGATCCCATAACAGCATCCACCAAACCATCAGCACAATTTGACATAGAGTTATGATCAACCCAAATATGACTAGACCCAAAAATCGAAACTGCATCACCATCAGCCATAGTCCTCCATCCATAATGACTAGGCGAGCTTCGCACCATTGCATTTCCAGTTGGCTTACAGTCATGTATATGTAATCCATGTATGATCACATTCGTAACGTATTGTATCGTAATGCATCCTCCTCCGGCAATATGCACATTAGCTCCCCTGCCATCAATAGTCTTGAAACTATTCATAATAAGTTCTTGTTTCAACTTGATCACCATATCTCGTTTGAACACAATCCATAACGGCCGGTCTTGTATAACTGCGTGACGGAGAGTACCTGGCCTTGGGTTAACAGGGTCATCGTCGTTTGGGTCTGATACTACGTAGTATTTTCCATCTCGCCCACCTATAGCGTTACGGCCAAAACCAATGGCACAGTCCGCTAGTCGCTTTCTATGGAACTGCCATCGAGGGTCACATCTCCAACAATCGTCTATCGGATTCCCGGTAACACAAGTGAAGTATCCCAGCTTCCTCCGTTCAGTACTGTTTCGAATACTCCTGAGAAAAACATCAAGAGATTCAAGACAATTCAATCAAAACATGTCTTTTTTTCAGACCAAGTTCAACCAAACCAAACCAAATTTTTACCAAAATACCCTTAGACTAACAATTTTTTAACGCATGGAATCAGGGTAAAATTTGGAAAAACAAGATTTGATACGTGCATGGAGCAAAACCCTTAAGTCTCAAGGTGGCATGAATGCTTGATGTGTCGGTGGGAAGACTATTACAGTAACAGTAAGTCTGAGAAAAGGGTCATTGAATGAAGAAACATGGTAGCTAAAATGGGTGTGAGATTTAATGAGGTTCATAAATGGTGATAACACTGAGCTGAGAGTCAGTCAGCAGTCCAAATTCCAAACTAAAGCAGCTGAGCTAACATGCAGAGACAGGTTGATCAGTTTAGGACAAGTGGAAGGATTCTATAAATGAAGAAGGGATTTACATTTATTAGGTAAACATGTCTACTCTAGAGCCACTTAGCTTAGAACAATGTGCTTGTATTCAATGCCACTTGGACCATTAGTTTTCAAGGACACAACATATGAGCATCAGCTTATCATACAATCTGAGTACGGGGCGTGGTGTTTGGATCTAACAACTAACCTTAAATATCATGCAACTAAGATGTTGAGTAGAACACAAGCTACAGCATATGACATGTTCTGAGAACCTTAATTCAACTTTACCAGTAGTAAATTGTTACCTTAAAGATCACAACACAATCTACAACTCTAGTAAATTGTCTACAGTGTCGAGTATTGAACTGGACTGGGACATAGGAATGAGATGGGTTGTTGGGAGAGGTTAATGAGAGTATGCTTAGTCCATTTTGGTCGTTTTCAACTAGAGATGGTCAGATGGATGCTCAAAAATGAGCTTCAAAGTTTGAGTAAATGCATGAAGATGAAGAGGTTGGGGTTGGAAGTTGGAAGCTTACATTTCAACCTCTGCTGCAACCTCATCTGGGTTATTAACTGCATGCTCGTGCCAGCCTTCTTCTCCTTCCATCTCATCAAACTCATGCCTGCATTTTGTAGTTATATTTATTATTCTTTTTTAAATAAAAAATTAATAAAAATAAGGAGAAAAAACAGGGAGGAGAGACTGACCTTTCTGCCATTGATGAGTTGAGTGTCTTCTGCATCTTCTGAGTTTCCTCTGTCGCCGCCGCGTACGCCGCCACTAATAAAACAGTAATGAAAATGCATATGGTAGAAAACCCACCAGCCATTGTTTTCTCCACCGCCTCTGCTCTCCTCCGTCTTCTCCGTGCAGATCAGAAACCCGGAGATGCAGTCGGAAGAGAGTCGAGGAAAATGGAGAAGAAAAGAAGAGGAAGAAAACAGAGCAAAAACAGAACAGAAAACAGAGAAGAGGGAGATTGTTTATTTATAATAACAGAGCTGAAAAATCCGAAGCCGATTGGCTCGAAACTCTGACCCGAATTTGCCTGATTGGCGTTAAATCAAACCACGGTAGAGTTAATTAACTCTGGATTATGGTTAATTTATAGTTCAAAACTGCCTTAACTGACGGTTGGGTTGAGAGACTACTGACCTGGCCCGGCACGTGACCGGTTTGTCTCGGTTCGGTTTTTTCTTCTTTACTTTTTATTTTATTTTGGTTTGACCGATATTATTTTGTTTTGACTGGTGGTCAAACCATGGTTTTTAGTTACTGAGCGTAGGAATCGGATGGCAGAAGAACCACGTGGCACGTGGGTTGGATCCGACGGTTCGTACGATGTGGTTGATCTTTTTTTCCTTACAATCGTACGGTCCGGGTAGAGCTTATTCTTCTGAGTCAAATGTTCGTTATCGCGCCATACACACTTGTCCATAACCAACTCCAAAACGACACCGTATTAAGCCCGAATACTTAATTAGTGAAAAACATAAACTCATTTTCACCATTAATCTCATTAACTAATTTATTCGATTGAGTTAGATGTTGACACGTGTTACTCAATTGATGGATTAGTAAATGAGATTAACAATTGAGATGTGTCCTTACAAATATTAATTAATAGTGTGGATATAGTTAAATACTTTTCTCTTCACAGTATCATAAAATAAAATTTAATCTTTAATTTTGATCAATAGAACTATTTAGATTGAAGTTTATTGAACAAAATAGTTGATAGGGTTTTTGAACAGAGAAAATAAAGGAAATAGTAAATTCTGTTATTTGATACATAAGGAAACATATCAATTTATATACATATGAATGACTAATTATAGTTTAGTCAATAAAGAATAATCTAATAATAAATGTAATTAATTATTGGTTCATGAATCTGTATTTCAACACCCTCCCTCAATATCAACAATTGACAATATGTTGAGATTGTAAACTCCTTGAACAAGCAGCACACAGATCTGGATAGGTTGAGATTGTACTTGTTTCTTTGAACAGCGTAGCAGCAGACTGATTTGGACAGAAATCTCATTATCATAAAATAAGTGTCACAAGAGTAGTTTAGTGACATGGGTGGGGAAACCACCGGATACAAATGTTGACTGTTGATTTGAATCTGACATGGATGTATAGGGCTATTAAATCTGGTTGAAGGAGAACACAACACAACACAACACTGCCTTTTGATGCATCTCGGATTCGAATCTAATTTTGAGGTGAGACTCGATTCATTTGCGCATATGGGTATTGTAACAATAAGGTCTTGAAAAAAATAAAGAGAATGATGAGAAGAATAAATTCTTGAGGTTATGATATGCTCTAAAGTCATAACAGGGTTAGAATGAAAATAGTTGAAATAGAAAATTGGGGTGGTGGTGGAGTGGTGGCACCACCACCCAAAGCGGAAGCAAGAAAGAGATCAGCAGACAAAACCTGCAACTCTTGATACCATATTGAACAAAATAGTTGATAGGGTTTTTGAACAGAGAAAATAAAGGAAATAGTAAATTCTGTTATTTGATACATAAGGAAACATATCAATTTATATACATATGAATGACTAATTATAGTTTAGTCAATAAAGAATAATCTAATAATAAATGTAATTAATTATTGGTTCATGAATCTGTATTTCAACAAAGTTTGTTTTGATAACGTGATTGATCAATATAACTGTTTAGATTAAAGTTTGTTTTGATAACGTGATTGATCAATATAACTGTTTAGATTAAAGTTTATTTTGATAACGTGAACTTTAATGATGGGAATGAAAGTTGTAGAGCAGCAACAAAGTATGAATATTGTGATGGTCAGGTCTCAATCTCAACTATACCATTGAATTCGACACGTTATTTTTGTGACCAATTTTGATCAAAAAGCTATAAATAATCACTCCGTAATCGACGGGGTGACCGAAGACCATCAAGTCAAGTAGTTTACAGTAAAAGAGTGTAGCAAAACGTGTTGAAACTCGCTTCAGTTCCAAAGTCAACTTAGTACATTGTTTCATATCAAGAACTTTGTTGAACTGAATGTCAACCTTCAAAGTCATCATACTTGGCTAATGTCGGTATATGGTAGTCCGAGGTCAGTCATTGGGCTTTCAAAACTCTTTGGGCCTCAGGCCGGGCTCATCATGTTCTATTAGCGGTCCGAATCAGTTTTTTTTAAGATTTAAGGCGGAGATGAACCCAGAGCGATTTCATTCACGAGTGGTTCAAATGAGTTAGCTGAAAACATACCGAATTCACACGGATCATAAAAATTTGATCAATGATTGTTCGATAATAAATTCGATCAGCCTTGAGTTTTTAAAAATTGATGTAGCTTTATTATAATTAGCATTAGATGAGGATATTGAGTAGATTATAGTTGGAAATAATTGAGAATAAATACGTAGAGGACGACTAAGTGAGAAGGTAGAGTACTTAGGAACGTGGATGGGAATCTAGCAAGCCACAACATGATATATTGGATGCAAATGCATTGAAGGACATTATTAATATGATGCAGCTCCAACACATGAAAAGATTCATACAACACAACAAATACATTTACGACTCTAATGGGTGTTGAAAATTTAGGTACATAAGATTTAAGAAACCATTGAATGACATTATGTAGCTAGGTGATTGGTACACATACTCCATGTGAAGCCCTAGAAGATTATACAGATTTAATGCCCATAAAATCAACCATTGAATGATCACATTCACTTCATCTTCAGCCACCTCCACCACATGGGGTTTGTATTTGTACCAAGTCTTGAAACCATGTGCAAGATTTAACAATAAGGAGTTGAAAACTCTGTAAGGCCTAATCATTGTTAACTAAGTTTGTATAGCTAATAAGAAGCTAATCACATGATTAGCTGACATGATGACAGAAGGTGTACTCATCTGCTATAATGTCTGGTTTTGTGTCACAATGTTTTTAAGATTCGAATGTTAAAAATGTTATCTTTTGTTACCTTGCAAAACCAGCACATATAGATTTGTCAGTGCTGTCCTTTGACCCCAATTTTGTCTCCCATTTGCATTTTCTTAAGTATCTTACCACATGCAGCCTTAAACACATCTTCACCATATTTATGTATAGTTTTTCATTGTAAGGTTTGAAAGAGTGATCATGAAGATGAAGAGAGAAGACTTTGCTAGAGGATTGAGCATCATAAGTCATAAGGCTGATATGATACTTGCACATGTAGGACACAAGGTGATACCAGTAAGTGATGCTACCACAACTGCACCAACAGCACAAGCAACAACATCTACAAGTGCATCAAGTTAAGTCAGAATGAGGAAACTGATGAGTTCAAGGAGAGAAAATGTGATAAGGTTAAAGGGAATGAGACTCCTAATCATAAAGCCAAAGCCCTTGCTAGAATGAAGGAGCTGGTAAAGAGGGCTGCAGCAGCCAAAACCGAAAAGGCCGGAAAATACTTTGGTAGAAAGGTACATTGCAATATTGCATCTATTGTAACATCATTACACTATCAAGAGCTTCTTACATGCTCATACTTACAATGGCATGGTGTTATTTTGGTCAGGTTTTGTATTTTAGGAATAAGGGAATGTTGAGATCGGTACCGGACGATGATCAGCTGAGTACTGAGTCACCCAAGATAAGTTTCAGATGGGATATGGAGAGTCACTCCACAACAACCTCATCATGCCTTTCAAGAGCTTCTTCTTCATTCACAAAAACACACATGCCAAGCAAGCTTTCCATGGATTACTCAGCTGCTGATCTCATTCAAGACATGGATAGCTGCTGTAGTAGCAATGCTTACAGAAAACCAGGAAGCTGGATCACTACTGACTCAGAATGTAAGCATCATTTTTACACTATATTCACACACCATTAGACCTTAACTGATCCAACTTTTTGAATATTGTGGCAGTTGTGGTGCTTGAGCTATGATGATGAGAAGCTCAACCAGCTACTGCTTGTACAATTAGATGAGATTACTGATGTGTTATTGTTGCTACAAGCTTTCACAATCTAAATAAAATGATACATCTGATGTCTTCCATCTGGTTCTTAGGATTGAGATTCTGAGACATGAAATGTCAAATGTTACAAATTCAATTATTGTCATCAAAAAATGAAACTTTACAACAATTAGGCTCCAATTTGTTTACAGAGTGTTATTCATACAAATCAATACATAAATGGGTGTCCTGTTTCAGTATCTGACCTTTAGAACACTGGCAATATAAGAGGCCTTATATGTGCAGCTTCCACTCCTGAATAGCAGATCGGAGAGTTCGATTTGGGACAAGTTTAGTATAATCTAGTTTGAGGTTTGTCATTGGGGAAGTGTTATGTCCACTGTTTAGCCAGCCTTGTATTCCTTCTTTCTCGTATGTAAATCCATCAGCGGCAACATGAGGATCTTGCATTACATCCTGAAAGTCATAGACAACAATCAGCTTGTTTTTAATGATTTGGGAAAATTGGAGAAAGGAAAGTTTTGATTGAACAACTTGCCTGGGAAATTGGACAAATGTAGTAGGGAGGAGCTTGGGAGTGTAGTTCACCCACAATACGAGATTCTAGCAGAGAACCTTGACATGATGCCTTCATTTTTTGAAGCACTCCAAGAACCTGAGATGCGAGATATGACTGATTCTTCAAGCTCAGATCAGAACATTGTAATGCAATCTTTGCTAATTGTAGAGCTTTTACATAAGGCCATTCCCCTGCCAAAGAGTCAAGCAAGAAATCCAAGTTTCCGTCGTCCAAAGCAACCTGCACCTCCTTTGTTAAACCCCCATCATTTTCTCTTCCAGTTAAAAGTCTCAGTAATATGATCCCAAAAGAGTAAACATCGAGTTCTGGGGTGTACTCGTTGGTAATGACAGACTCAAGATTCGTGCAGACAGAAGTATCTGATGGTTTTGTCATCCAAGAGTCAGCTGAGTTGATACTGCTACTTGAACTAGATCCTTCATATGCTGGTCTTTGAGTCAGCATTCTTGATAAGACATCCTTCTTTTGGACCGACAGATCAGCTGCTGTCATTGCACGAGATAATCCAAAGTGACTGAGCTTGACAGTGAAGTTGGCATCAAGAAGAATGTTAGCTGCTTTTAAATCACCATGCACTATGCAGTAGGATTTATTTGAGTGAAGGAAGACGAGAACCGAGCATAGCTCTGCAGCAATACTAATTCGGGTTTGCCAAGGTAATGGAGAGGAGTTGTTCTTGCATTTGAGTCGATCCTCGAGGCTTCCATTAGGAATATGCTCGTATATGATGGTCAAAGCTTCAGGGCATGCGCCTATAAGTGCAACAACATTTGGGTGTCTTAGTCTGCTCAGAATTTCAACCTGACCAGTACCAACATAACTTCAATATTTCTGGTACATAGAACACAATGAGCTACAATAGAATCAATACTTTATACGTACCTCTTGGCGATATTCAGAAGGCCTTTTGAGCTATCTGAATCTAAGAGTTTTATATCAACTTCCGTATGATGCAAAACACCTTTATAAATATGCCAATATCCCCTCTTATCAATTTTAAGAGAAGGGTCAAAATGGCCAGTGGCATCCTTAATCTCTGAATATGAAAATTCAGAAAGGAGCCGAGGCAAACTACCACTTGACCCTTTTGCTGAGTGCTTCACCTCCTCAGCAGCTCTTCGTACGTGATCTAGCTCATACTTGTACCTTTCCATCAGCTTCACAGAAAGGGCTATTTTTTCTGTAAGTTCCTTGTTGCACTTTTTGTAATCATCAATATCATCCTCCAACGACTTTTCTCGTAGTGCCACGTTCAGCTGTTCCATTACAGAATTAGCCTTTCAAATAAGCTCCATCCGTATCTTATGATTTATCAAATAGTTTCAGAATATTTACAAAGAAGGAATGAAAGGGTCTATGCGGGTTGTAACAGTACCATACGAGAAGCCTCCACTGCGCGTTTCTCAGCTTTTCGACGTTTTGCAGACTCTTCTAAAGCTTCTCTCTTTGATTTGTCTAGATCAGCCTCCAGTTGCTCATACAGTTCATCATATAATGTTCCTTCTTTCTGACATCGTTAAACCGCATGTTAAAAAATGTCTCTTAGACAATCAAAAATCCGTATAAAAGAAAAACATAAAAATCTGATGCCAACAAAATATAACAAAATCATACCAGCTGACTGAGAGATGATGAGCTGCTTATGGTCTCTTTAGGCTGCGCAATGACAATACCATCTTTGCTCTCTTCATCATGTGAAAGATCAACTACGGGTGGTGCTGTAGGTGCATAAGAGTCACCGTAAGAAGCCATCTCAGTAACCAAAGACTGGGAAGTACTGCCATAATTTTCACTCCAACCCAAAACCGAAGCTTCAACTTTAATCACATCCTTAGTTTGCTTCAACTGTTGAAGTTCCTCACGCTGCAACATTTCAACCACATATTTCTAACATGTCAGAAAAATTATTGATCCATAAAAGTTCAGTGATCAGTCACCAGACACAACATTTTGGAATTGGACAAAACTAGAAACTTTCACCAAATTCTTCAACAATTAAATTTTATTCACCCAAATAAAGAGACTAGGAAACTAGATTTCACCTTACTGGCTGCCTCAATGGATTCTTTCTCAGCTTTTCACGCCTAAATGACTCATGGTATGTTTCATTTTTGAAACTACCTCCTGTAATTAGTTGATCATATCGTGTCTTGATAAGTTGCCCGTCATGCACAAACCAGATTTGGCATGATGCAGGAGCATTTTTGGACACATAGGCAATTATTCCAGACCTACAATAATAATCCCTGCAACAACACTTACAAATATATTTTGCTGGGAAGACGAATAAATATGTATTAAAATTTAAAATGGTAATGTAGCAGACACCCTTACATAGATTCTGCTATCATGACAAGATTCTTGATTCTAGAGCGGGATATGAGCATCACGATACCTTGCTCGATGTTCTGTAGTTTTATATATACGTCCCCTCCTCCCTCGAGCTAAACATCAGTACTTAAAATAAATGAACATGGTCTAAATCAAGTGGTTGGTTAAAACCATACATGAAAAATAATCAACCCATTTCAGGATATATCCATACGGTTTATTTAAGAGAGAATGCAACTTTACCCCAGTGTAGCTCAACACGCGATGATAGTGGTTTAGGATATCCTGAACACGTTGCTTTTCACTGATTCGAGGTTCATATTCTGAGCCAAATTCAATAAGAAAAAAGGATTAGAATTCATGTGAAACCAACCGTATTCAAATAGCTGACAGTAAACAATAAACTACACGAACTGGAAGGAATCATTTTAGTAGGCTGAAGAACATGGAGAAAACAAATCTTCTTCCCTGCAAAATTCCTAGCAACCCATGACACATTAGGCCAACTGTTTTTGACATCAGCCCCTACTGCAAAGTAAACCATATCATCACAATCTGCAAGATTCCCAGCTTCTCTTCCGAGCTCCTGAAAACTATTTACAGAACTCATCATTGACATTAAGCAAATATGACGAAAAGGCAACAAAATGAGTACCAGGTATATCACATTTGCTGTTTCCTTGGACTTCAATTCAAAGTAATTATTTATTAAACATTTGAACACGCCCAAAAATGGATTTCTGGAATGAGTAAGCATATATAAAAATTATGCAGTCATTTTCAATGAAATATTCCTAGAACAAGTTCATTAATAAGTACTTTCAACATCCAACAAGGACAACCAATTTTATTGTTTTGCAAGGATATTAAGTCATTAGAATATATACATAAGTACATACACGAGTATGTTCTTATGGCTTGTTTCTCTCACATGGAAATAATTAACAAATATTTAACTAATCGGTCATTCTTTTATCTTAATGAATATTTTAGCACAATTAGGCTACAATTTGTTTACAATGGATTATTCATACAAATCAATACATAAATGGGTGTCCTATTTCAGTATCTGACCTTTAGCACACTAGCAATATAAGGAGACTTCAGAGGTGCTGCTTCCACTCCTGGATAGCAGACCGGAGAGTTTGGTTTGGGACAAGTTTAGTATGTTCTAGTTTGAGGTTTGTCATTGGAGAAGTGTTATGTCCACTGTTTAACCAGCATTGTATTCCTTCTTTCTCGTATGTAAATCCATCAGCGGCGAAATGAGGATCTTGCATTATATCCTGAAAGTCAAATGCAACAAACATCTTGCTTGACAATGAGTTAGAAAAATCGGAAAAAGGAAAGTTTGGTAAAAAGTCTTGCCTGGGAAATCGGACAAATGTAGTAAGGAGGAGCTTGGGAGTGTAGTTCACCCACAACCCGTGAACCTTGACATGATGCCTTCATTTTTTGAAGCACTCCAAGAACCTGCGATCCAAGATCTGGCTGATTCTTCAAGCTCACATCAGAACATTGTAACGCTATCTTTGCTAATTGTAGAGCTTGTACATACGGCCATTCCCCTGCCAAACAGTCTAGTAATAAATCCAAGTTTCCATCGTTTAATGCAACCTGCACCTCCATTGTTAACCCCCAGTATCTTCTCTTCCAGTTAAAAGTCTCAGTAATATGATCCCAAACGAGTAGACATCGAGTTCTGTGGTGCACTCTTTGGTTATGACCGACTCGGGATCCATGCAGACAAAAGTATCCGAAGGGTTTGTCCTCCTCGAGTCAGCTGAGGTGATACTTCTACTCGAACTGGATCCTTCATTGACTGATAAGACACCCGATTTTGGGGCCGACTGATTAGCTGTTGTCATTGCACGAGATAATCCAAAGTGACTGAGCTTAACATTGAAGTTGGCATCAAGAAGAATGTTAGCTGCTTTTAAATCACCATGCACTATGCAGTAGGATTTATTTGAGTGAAGGAAGACGAGAACCGAGCATAGCTCTGCAGCAATACTAATTCGGGTTTGCCAAGGTAATGAGAGGAGTTGTTCTTGCATTTGAGTCGATCCTCAAGGCTTCCATTAGGAATATGCTCGTATATGATGGCCAAAGCTTCAGGGCATGCGCCTAGTAGTGCAATAACATTTGGGTGTCTTAGTCTGCTCAGAATTTCAACCTGACCAGTACCAACATAACTTCAATATTGCTGGTACATACTTAGAACACAATGAGCTACAATAGAATCAATACTTTATACGTACCTCTTGGCGATATTCAGAAGGGCCTTTTGAGGTATCTGAATCGAAGAGTTTTATATCAACTTCGGTATGATGCAAAACACCTTTATAAATACGCCAATATCCTCGCTTATCAATTTTAAGAGAAGGGTCAAAAAGGCCAGTGGCACCTTAATCTCTGAATATGAAAATTCAGAAATGAGCCGAGGCAAACTACCACTTGACCTTTCTGCTGAGTGCTTCACCTCGTCAGCTGCTCTTTGTACGTGATCTAGCTCATACTTGTACCTTTCCATCAGCTTCACAGAAAGGCTATTTTTTCTGTCAGTTCCTTGTTGCACTTTTTGTAATCATCAATATCATCCTGCATTAATGACTTTTCGTGTAGTGCCAGATTCAGCTGTTCTATTACAGAGTTAGCCTGTTTAATAAGCACCACCCATAACTTATGATTACTCAAGTAGTTTAAGAATATCTTCACATGAGGAATAAGTGTCTAAGGGGGTTTTATAGTACCGTATGAGAAGCCTCCACTGCGCGTTTCTCAGCTTTTCGACGTTTTGCAGACTCTTCAAATGCTTCTCTCTTTGATTTATCTAATTCAGCCTCCAGTTGCTCATACAGTTCATCAAATAACTTTCCTTCTTTCTAACACCATTAAACCGCATGTTAAAATGTCTTTGATACAATTCAAATATCCTTATAAAAGAAAACCATAAAAATCTGATGCCAACGAAATATAACAAAATCATACCAGCCCACTGTGAGGTGATGAGCTGCTTATGGTTTCTTTAGGCCGTGCAATAGCTTTCATAACAATATCATCTTTGCTCTCCTCCCCATGTGAAAGATCAACAAAAGATGGTGCGCCATGCGCATAAGAGGCACCGTAAGAAGTCTCAGTAACAGAAGACTGGGATGAACTGCCATAATTTTCACTCCACCCAAAACCGAAGCTTCAACTGTAATCGCATCCTTAGTTTCCTGTAATTGTTGAAGTTCCTCACGCTGCAACATTTCAACCACATATTTTTAACATGTCAGAAAATTTATTGACTGATAAAAGTTCAGTCACCAGACGCAACATTATGGAATTGGAGTTCACCAAATTCTCCAGCGAATAAATTTTATTTAACCAAACAAAGAGATTAAGAAAGTAGATTTTACCTTAATAGCTGCCTCCTTGGATTCTTTCTCAGTTTTTTTCGACTTAATGACTCATGGTAAGTTTCTTTTTTGGAACTACCTTCTGTTATTAATTGATCATATCTTGTCATGATCAGATTCCCGCCATGCACAAACCAGATTTGGCATGATTCAGGTGCCTCTTTAGACACATAAGCCATTCTTTTGGAACTAAAATAAACAATTTCCCTGCAGCAACACTTGCAAATATATATTTTTGCTGGATAGACAAATAAATTTGTATTAAGCTGTAATGTTAATTGTTGCGGACACTCTTACTTAGTTGGTCTTGCTGCTCCCATGACAAGATTCTTGATTCTAGAGCGAGATATGAGCATCACGATACCCTCCTCAATGTTCTGCAGTTTTATATATATGTCCCCTCCTCCCTTTAGCTATACATCAGAAATGGATGCGGAATAAGTCAAATGGCTGGTCAAAACCATCAATAAAATTTTGGACCAGTTTCAGTATACATCCATACGGTTTAATTGGTAGAGAATGCAACTTTACCCTAGTGCAGCTTAACATGCGATGATAGTCCTTCAGGATTACCCGAACACGTTGCTTTTCACTGATTTGAGGTTCACATTCTGAGCCAAATTCAACAAGAAACGAGGATTAGAATTCATGTGAAACCAACCGTATTCAAATAGCTGACAGTAAACAATATATTTCACGAACTGGAAGGAATCATTTTAGTTGGCTGGAGAACATGGAGAAAACAAATCTTCTTCCCGGAAAATTCTTTGCAACCCATGACAGATTAACCCAACTGTTTTTGACATCAGGCCCCACTGCAAAGTAAATCATATCATCACAATCTGCAACATTCCCGGCTTCTCTTCCGAGCTCCTGAAAACTAAGTACAGAACTCATCATTGACATTAAGCAAAAATGACGAAAACGCAACAAAATGAGTACCAGGTATATCAGATTTGCTGTTTCAAAGTAATTATTTTTTAAACATGTTAACTCACCCAACAATGAATTTGCGGAATGAGCAAGCATATATAAAAATATGCAGACATTTTCAACGAAATACCCTTGAACAAGTTCATCAATAGACACTTTCCAATTCCAACATGGACAGTCATTTTGATTGTTTTTATACGGATGTTAAGTCATTAGTATATATATCTAGAGTCTAGACTCAGGCTGGTTTACAAGTTTCATGTGTACATAAATAGACCATGCGACAGTAAAGCTTTGTTCAGACTTCAGACACAAATATCTTCATGAGTTTAAATAGATATACAGTTAGAAAGTGATTAAGATAGTTTCAGGCAATGCAAGCTGAAGAAACAAAAATTTGAGCACCTGGAAAATACTCATCTACCACAGCTTTTGCCATCTGAATGTAATCAACTGTAATGGCTGATAAACATGAAGAAGACAAATCTTTTTGCCAGGAAAATTCTCAACAGCCCACATTACTTTAATCTCACTCTCCTTCGCATCTTTCCCCACTGCAACATAAACACCATCATCATCACCCCCTCTGAAGAACTACACCCTAACTCCGTCAAAACATGAATTTCCTCCACAGAAGGGTACATCCTCGCCCTTTGCGGAGTACCCATTTCAACATTCATGACAAACACTTCAAAATCAATGCCAAGATCACACCTTTTTCTCTTGTCGCACTCGTGCAACATTTAATTGGATGATGATTTAGCAAAGTTTAAGTGTGGGGAGTGATGAAGCCAGCAAGCAAGAAATGGGTTTTGCTGATTGAAAGCTGTTATGTGATGAGATGTAGACAAAAACATCGATTGAATAAAACAAGATTTCTGGAAATTTAGGGTTTAGAATGTGTCTTAGGAAATTCATGTGGGACCCACTTGACTTTTTTTCTTTTGCGGTTACATTGAAGCTCTGGTCACAGCAACGGACATCCAACCCATAATCGACAGCATCAAGCATGCATGTCTCTTTCCGCATAGATGAAGAACGACTCTCCAGGAGGGAGGATAAATGGTGAGGCCAGGGTTCCCCACCATCAGGCTAGTTTTATTACTTCTACCTAGGGGGGAGTATTCGGGAATTTCCCGAATTTCCGACCCGAAAAATTTACCGAAGAAAATTCCCCGATCCTAAATTTTTATTCCGTTTCCCGACCCGACATTTATCAATTTACCGACAATTCGGTAAATCGGAAAATCGGTAAAATCGGTTTTAAAATAAATCTAATATATTATTTTAAAATAATAATTCATCAAATCTAAACTTCAATCATGCTTAAAATCATGTCAAATATATTTATTTTTCAAAATATACTCTTAGAAATAAAAACAAAAATATTGAGACTAATTTAATTGTCAAATTAATGTAATATTTAAATATTTATAGTAATTAAATTATATTTTTTCGGGAAATCGGAAATCGGGAAATTTCCCGAATTCAAAATCTATTCCGTTTCCCGACACTTTTTTCCCGAAACTAAATCGGTAAATTTACCGATTTTCCCGATTTACCGATTTTACCGACCCGAAACTTGTCGGAAAAGAAAAATCGGTTCGGTAAATCGGAAATTCCCGATTTTTGCTCACCCCTACTTCTACCAAAATACGCAACGTTTAATACGATTTCAGAACGAAACGCTGCGTTTTAAATGTTCGTATTCGTTTACGTATATGAACTGTAAACGACACGGTGGAGAATATACACGCGGCTGTCGGAATTCCTCACCACCCTCTACCTACCAAACCTTAAAGCATCGTTTGATCGTTGTCGTACTTCGATGGATGAACACGCAGGTAGGTTAATCCTAAATACCGATTTTTTTTCTACTTGTATCTTAAAGGACGTAGCTTTTTTTGTCCTGATTCGAGAGTTTGAAATTCGTAGCAGTGTCGGATTTCTTGGGTTGCGTGCCGCTGATACAGCGTCTACCGATCTCATCGTTGATAAAGATTGCGTCTTTAGTCCGCTTCCAACACTACGGTTAGCTTTTTGAATTTTGGGTTCCATAAAGTTGTAAACTTTTTGTCTTTCTTTGTTGTTCTCTGATTTTTAGCTATGAAAAAACGTTTTATTTGATGTTTATTGTTATGTGATATTTTTAATTGTTGGGTTGTAGAAAGTGGGGACTTTGTGATCCAGGAGGGGCTTGCGGGGGATGGAGTTTATTTTATATGGGCAGGCGAGGTATATGACTCAAATAATTTGAGCTTCTGTGTTTCAGTCTGAATTTAGTTATTAGTTCTTGGAGTGAGGGTTTATTGATGGAGTTATTTTAGGCCGAAGTGTGTGGACCGGGAAGTCCTGAAGAAAGAATTCAATCCGAGTATCTGCTGAAACGATATGATTACTTTGGACATGGTTAGTATGGTGTTTCTGGTTATCGGTGTTTATTTATATCCACTTTTTGTTAGAAATATTTTATATATTCATAGATGTTTGCAAGAAGCAGTATTTACTGTCTCAATTAATTTTGCAGGTGGGATGGAAGCAGATTTTGTTGAGCGGACGAATGTGATTGCCTTGTCCAAGGTTGACATTGAATTCTTGAGATTTTGGAGATTTTTCACCTCAATATATTCAGCTTTTTCACCTGTTAGTAGAATGTGATTGATTTTCGATATGATGATTGATGACAGCTAATCTGCTTGGTGCTGCCAAATGAACATTGTCACTTGCTAAATCCACATTCAATCTGGAATGCTGATGACAGTTGCTCGCTGATGGAACGTATATTACAACTTGAATCTGTTGAAGTATGTCCGATATCATCATTTTTTGTGTCTGCCATGAAATAATAGTCCACTTGAATGCTGATGTTTGATTAATGATGCTCCTCTCCATTTACTATGAACCTTTTGATGATTTACTTTGTATATTTAAGGTGGATTTGTTCAAGGGAATCACATTACCGGGTGCTCTCAAATACACTAATGTTTTTGGAGGACAATTGGTCGGACAGGCAAGTATATGTTCTTCTTTCTTGTTTGTCCATCAATCCTAATGCAATTTGAACCCCCCTTTCCTCTTCAAAACTCCTTTTTTATGAGCATTGTTTCCACTTGGTTCTTCTATGTTCGTTTGTCATATATCGCAGTCTGAAATTGTAATTTAAGGGTTTAGTTTGCATATTTTTAGGCACTTGCTGCAGCTTCAAAAACCGTTGAGTACTCCAAGCACGTCCATAGCTTGCATGCTTATTTCATACTCAGTGGCGATTTCAACAGTAAATTTTACATTTCACTTCTGTATAATTTCATTTGTTTAGATTCAACTTGACCAATACTTTTTCTTTGGGCTCATACCATTATTATTTGCAGTGCCAATATTCTATCGAGTTCATCGGTCACGTGATGGAAAAAGTTTTGCAACTCGAAAAGTAGATGCCTTGCAGAAAGGGAATATCATATTCTCAGTGCTAGCTTCATTTAAGGTAGAAAAATCCAACCTCACTACTACTGCAGTTATTTCACGTACCGAATTTCTCAAGTTTAATTAGAGTTGTGGACTCTGACGAGTTAGATTATTCTCTTAAGACAGAGGAAACAGGTTTTGAGCATCAGTGTGTGACGATGCCCTCCGTTCCTGATCCTGAATCTGTAAGTCACCTTCACATGTTACACGCGAGTCAGTTTTTCTTGCCACAAAATTGTTCAACTTATTTTCAGTGACTCTGGTTAATTTAACGTAGCTCTTATCGTTGGAGGAGATGAGGGAAAAACGTCTAACTGATCCTCGTCTTCCCAGGTAGGATATGCACATGGAAAATATTGATAATTAGATTGTATTGTCCCTCCTACTCTAACAAAAGTAGCTGCAATAATTTTCCACTTTTTGTTCGATTATTTTGAGTGGACTGCATGCTGTCTATTTATAATATTGAATATAACAGTGTGGTGTTTTTTTTACTGATTGTAACAGGAGTTATCGGAACAAGGTAGCAAAAGCAAGACATGCTCCTTGGCCGATGGAGGTTAGGTTTTGCGAACCTAGTAACAACACCAGTCAGATGAGTAGTCCTCCAAGGTTAGTCCTGCCTTGAGACTTGCACGCACTTTAAATGATAGTGAAACTGTAGTCATGTATTGCAGAGTACGGTACTGGTTTCGAGCAAGGGGAAAACTTTCAGATGATGAGGCCTTGCATAGGTAATCACAATTGCCACGCTAGAAGTGTCTTCAAAATACATATCAGTAAAATTATTTACAATATTTTCCAACTATGCGTTTAAATTTGCAAGCATGTTTCTTTTGCAGATGCGCGGTTGCATATGTTTCAGATTCGATGTTTATGTCTGCGACTATGAATCCCCATCGTTCTCAAGGATTAACAGTGGGTCTGAGTCTTGATCATGCGTATGTATTTATTCCTGTTTAAAGAACTTAAGTAGCCTTATCATCTCAACAATATCTAAGCACTGTATATACGTGTTTCGTAAACGCTGTGCAGGATGTGGTTCCACAAGTCCGTGAAGGCTGATGATTGGATATTGTATGATGTACGTTAAGTTCATACTAAAATACATGTTTATGAATATCCACATTATTTATCGACTCCTGAGTTTCATGTCATCTTTACACAGATATCTAGTTCTATTGCCCATGGTGGACGGGGATTTGTAACAGGCCGCATGTTCAACAGGAAAGGGGAGGTAAGCATCCTTCTCATACACAAGTCTTTCGAATTCTCTATATAAAAGGTGTTACTAGAACAAATCAGTTATAAACTGTTCTGAGTGAGACTGGTTTGTGGCACTCAATATCCACGAACTGACTTTCCTCCTGCCTTTTTGCAGCTACTTGTATCGACGACTCAAGAAGGCTTAATAAGGAAACCTAGAAGTAGCTCAACTACATCGAAATTATGAAGGACGGGGGACCTTTTACTGAACTGCACATGAACTTACACAGCCGATAGATAGTATCTGCCTTACAGAAGATGACGAGAATGACACAGGGATGACATTCCCAAATTTGATTATTTTTTGATACACAGGGACTCATCATACTGTTCTAATGTGGGTTTATTTTCCTATATTACCAAGATTACAGAAGCCTTAGATTCACCTGGTTTGGACCTTCACTGGTTCCAGCATTTCAATACAAACAAGAAGCTCCTACGTCACTAAACAGGACAAAACAGGACAAGTTGACTACTGAAAATCATACAAAACAGTAGCATTTTAGAGATCATGCACATTTGTGTACCTTATATTCATATAACCCATCAGTAGCTTGAAAGGTTGCAGACAATCCTTGCAATTATTTTAGTTATTTTTCAGCTAAAAAAATCAGGTTCTCCACACTTCACTGACCCTTGCAACTAAGCTAGGGACTGAGATTTAGAACATTTAAGCAGTCTATGTTGATAAAATCCGAATGAATTCCGGTGCAGCTTGCTGTATAAAATAAAATTACGTAGTTTTGAATTTATGATAAATATTTTATCTTTTACATGATTGAAATTGCTTAAAAATAGTAAAAATTGGTCGTAAAGAGCAGCACGATGTACGAGACCCGTTAAAGTCATTGTGACGTTTATCTGAATTATTTATCAAAAAATTACACTGTTTTGTATCGTAATTAATTATTCTTTCTATACTAATCAGAATTCATAAAAACGTGGCATTTTCTATAAACTAAATTAGTTATAAAAAAGAATGGAGTGATATAAATTAAATAAATATTATAATATAAGACAAATGAGTTGAGATCTAGAGAGACATGTAAATTTTGTGAAACATAAGGACGTAATCTTAGCCGTTGATTTGATTAATTCGGCGGTTAAGATTAAAGTTGGTTTTTAATTAATTAGGTGGTTGGATTTGCAAAAACCACGGATAGTTGATTGATGGTTACTAATATCAACCGTTGGATTGATAAAAATCAACGGCTGAGATCATGTACATATCCTTTCAGTAAGACAAATAATCTTCAACTACCCACTATTTTTTTATTGATTTAAAATAAATTAAATCTCAATTTCAAAATTAATTTAGATTTTGTTTGTAATATTACGCAGCCAAGAGAATACGAGAAGAGAGCGAGAAGCAAGCAGACGCAGATTGAGCGAGAAAATCGGTACGTTCCATTTCCGCATATTCGCTTTTTCAGCTGCTCTCGTTTCGTCTCATTTCATCAATTTGTTCATCGATTTCGTGCCCTAATTGATCGGTTGTATGTAGTCAGTGCGCATGCGAAAATGCTAGTCTTGAATCTTGATTGGTAACTCCGCCGTCTGATTGTGTTGCTTTTGTGTTCAATCGATGCATTTTGGAGTCTGAGATGTGCTAAACTGTTTGTGTGGTGCTTGTTTGTTGCATAGTGTTGTTATGTTTGCGGCTTTGACTTTTTGACTGGAGTTTAATTTTAGCCAATAAGCGATTATTGATGTGCTTGTTTGTTGAATTTATTGCAGATGTTGATGGTTGAAGGGTGAGACGTTGAAATTGTATTTGTTAAAGAAATGGAGTTTGCTTGCAGTTTCCGGCAGTCTAGCATTTTTAGTGGAGGGGAAACTGTGAGTGGTTTGGGGCGGGATGTTGCAGATTTGAGAAATAATGCACGGGTAAGGTTTAAGAATGGTGGAGTGCTTGGTGGTGGTTGTGTGGGGAAGCGAAGGCTGGTGTACAGAGTAAGTCAACATAGTAAAGTGAATGTTGTTGTGCCTGTTAGTTGTAAGCTCAATGTTCGTGTCAGTGGGATTCATGCCGGTAGGCATATGGTTTTGGAACCTAGAGTAGGCTGTGTTGATGTGTTGCAGAAGGTTGCACGTGTAGGTCTGAGGGTACAGTGTCAGGGTAATGATTCGTTGGCGTACATTGATGGCAATGGTAGAAATGTTGATTTTCTGGAAAGTCCTGGGGCTGAGGTGGAAAGTTTAGAAAAGACTGAGGATGTGGTGAAGTCTGACTCTGTAGAGGATGAAGCTGAAGATGCAGGCGCTCCTGATTTGGAAGAATTGAAGGAATTATTACAGAAAGCTGTCAATGACCTGGAAGTTGCTCAACTTAATAGTACCATGTTTGAAGAAAAGGCTCAAAGCATATCCGAAACTGCCATAGCCATGAAAGATGAAGCTGAACAGGCATGGGCTGAGGTAAGTAGCACCCTTGATACAATTCAAGAGATAATAGTTGAGGAATCTACTGCCAAGGAAGCAGTTGAGAAATCAACCATGTCCCTTTCATTGGCTGAGGCACGACTTCAGTTAGCAATGGATTCTGCGAAAGGTGAAAATGCTGGAGGTGACGTTGACACAAGGTCTGCACTTGATGGTGAAGGAATAGATGGTGGGGAAGAAATAGTTAAAGCTGCGCAAGATAATGTTACAGAGTGCCGAGTGAACCTCACTAACTGTGAAGAGGAGCTTAAAAGACTGCAGAATAAGAAAGAGGAGTTGCAGAAGGAAGTGGACAGATTAACTGAAGTTGCAGAGAATGCACAAATTAACGTTCTGAAAGCAGAAGAGGAAGTTGCGAACATAATGCTTTTGGCTGAGAAAGCCGTTGCTTTTGAACTTGAGGCTGCTCAGCGGGTTAATGATGCACAGATAGCAATACAGAGAGCAGAGAAGTTAATTGTAAGCCCTCAGAAAGCAGATATCAAGGAAGTTGATCTGGGACAAGGGTCTGTAGTGGAATCAGTTTCTGAAGATGAGAGACTTAGTCAAGTAATCGACAGCGATATTGCTGCTGTAGACAGCAGTAATTCAACGAAGGAGCCTGATAGCCTACCTGATAACGTCAATCAAAGTACTGAAAAGCTGATTCAATCTGAAGAATCAGTTGATAGTGAGATTGGAACTATAAATTCTGGTTCTTCAATTGCTGACGTTGAAACAGAAAAGTCAAAGAATTCGTCGCAATCTCAAAAACAGGATTGTCAAAAGGATTTAAATAAAGAAGGCCCATCATTTGTTCCAAAGTCATTACTTAAGAAATCATCTCGGTTTTTCTCCGCATCATTTTTTTCCTTTGCTGGAGATGAAACTGAGTTCACAGCTGCATCTGTGTTTGAAGGTCTAATCGACTATAGTAGGAAGCAGTTGCCTAAACTTGTTTTTGCATTGTTACTTCTTGGAGCCGGGTATGTTTATTTTATTAGTTTTTACTATTTTACTTCATTATTTTTTCATAAATTTGTTTCCTTACTAATGACATTGCTTGCGGTGTCCTATTTGAAGTATGTGACACTTGGGTCATCATTCAGGATATTGATTTATATTCTCCAATTCCATTAGCATGATAAGTCCGTATGTTTATGTTTCAATATCAATATCTTAACAAACATCGTATACTAATAAATATCAATTTGAAGGTCGAGTAATTCAGTCTCATTGACGGTGCTTATTATTGGTTTAGATATGCACATTATTATTCCCTTTAGTCTATCTCTTAATTAAGGGTGGATGGACTGGTCAAAGTTTAGTTAGTATTTTAAGATCCTTTTGCTGTCTATGTCAACTGAAGTGTGAATATGACTTATGCTTCTACTTGTATCTTCAAGATAATTGTACAACTTCTTACTCATTTGAGAAACTTGTTTTGCTATAGTGCTGCATTTTACTCAAAGCGCCCAGACAGGAGTAGTGAAATGCTTCAACAGACGGGTGTTATTTCTACAAGCATTGAAGATATTTCACAAAGCACTAAGCCTGTAATCCGACAAATACGAAAACTACCAGAACGAGTGAAGAAAATCCTTGACATGATTCCTCATCAAGAGGCATGCAACTATTCTTCATTTTAGTGACCATATTAAGTTGTAAAAATTGACCATATAATTTATGCAGGTGAACGCGGAGGAAGCTTCACTCTTTGACGTCTTGTGGCTATTGCTTGCAAGTGTTATATTTGTTCCACTATTCCAGAAGATACCTGGAGGTATGTGAACGGCGTGGGCTGGTAATCACTAATTTTTTTATTCCTCCATGTTTGGTTGGACAACCTTATAACTCTAATCAAACTTCAAGCTAAGCTGTAGAAATATTATTTAGCGTGTTGCAAAATGTTTTCACAACCTGTATTCTAGTTCATCTATCCTACAAACTCTTTTTCAAATCACACAGAGCGAAAGTCTTATATCATCAATTTGCAGGGCTTGATATTGTTATGGCTGAGGCTTGTTCCGTTTAATCAACAAAATTTTCGTATAGTAAAATTATATTTCCACTTGAAAGTTACTGTTTGTCCTGTGGATTATGTAGGAAGTCCTGTGTTGGGTTATTTGGCTGCCGGTATCTTAATTGGACCATATGGCCTCTCAATTATACGTCATGTCCATGGGACAAAGGCAATAGCAGAATTTGGTGTTGTATTTCTAATGTTCAATATTGGCCTTGAGGTATAGTCACTTTTATTACTTGATATTGGTTAAAGTCTTGTAAGGTGATGAATGAGTTTCAGCTGATTTTTCTGTGTGATCTACAGCTCTCAGTTGAAAGACTGAGTTCAATGAAGAAATATGTCTTTGGATTAGGTTCAGCTCAGGTGATTATTCAAATGAACTATAAATGGTTCTGTATATCATCTACTCCCTCCGTCCCTATTTGTTTGTCCAAAAGTATGAATTGCATGGTTTTTAAGGTAGAAAAAGGTATGAAATGTGTGGTTGAGAATAAATGATTTATAAATATATGAGTAAAAAAGTAGAATATGTGGTTGATATTGAAGGAAAGTGGACAAACTTAAGGGGACGCCCAAAATAGAAAGTGGACAAACATTAAGGGACAGAGGGAGTAAATGATAGAGTGCTATCGTCAGTGTGTATTGATTGTGGGTTGTGACTTGTTGCAGGTTCTTGTAACTGCCGTTGTTGTAGGCTTGATAACTCATTTCATTGCTGGCCAGTCTGTTCCTGCTTCCATTGTTATTGGCAATGGTTTAGCATTATCTTCAACTGCCGTTGTGCTACAGGTACTTTCCCTGCAACACTTGATGCCGACTGTTAACTGCTAATATGTGGATTACAAGAAAAGTTGTAACATAACCCAACAGTGGAAACTCTTGAGCATGGTTTGTTTTATAGATAAATACTTTAGGCTGATGCACAAAGGCATGCCGTATACCCACATTTCCAATGAATCAACAGCATACATGTTTACATGGTTACCTTTTCCAGGTCTTGCAAGAAAGAGGGGAGAGCACCTCTCGCCATGGCCGTGCTACTTTTTCAGTATTGTTATTCCAGGTATCTCTTTCACAATGAAATACCCCTTAATCATCATGGCGAATTTGTTTATAAGAAAAGAGAAACATTAACAAAAAAGGCCCCCCTTTAACCTCTTGATGTGCTAGTCTGAAGATTCTCAAAGGTCAAAAATTGGCATTATCATTACATTAGTGTCCTCTTTTCTATGAAATAAGAATAAGTTCAGATTGGCCAAACCTTACAATTTCAAATCATTATGTTCCGTGATTTGAATTTGCTAACTTATTGTAGATAAAATGATAGTAAATTATCTCTTTCAGGATTTGGCCGTTGTCGTATTGCTCATACTTATACCGCTCATCTCCCCGAATTCTTCCAAAGGAGGGGTATGCTTCCCTTTATCATTTTCTTACATCTCCTAACTGGTTTTTTATTTTTAGTTGGCTTTTTGGTTATCATGACAACATAAAATATTGAGTTTATTTATGAGCATGTTTGAACTCAATATGATACTGGTAGATACCTATTTATGTAGACACTTGTTGGAGTAACAATGTGTGAAAGTTATCTACTTATCTCTCAAGCATCATGATGATTGGTTCCTGTACATTATCATTTGTGTTACGTTACAAATAGCTGTCCAAGCTATCATACGGTTGACTATGTGGGGGATAACTCAAATTAATGTTGCCACAATGCTCATGTTCATTTATCTGATATTTGACCCAAAAACAGTGCCATCTTTCGGCATTATATTCTTATTGCTTTGATTTATTTGTGTACTTTACTATTTTACTTTTCAGGTTGGGTTTCAAGCCATAGCGGAAGCTCTTGGCCTTGCAGGACTCAAGGCAATTGTTGCTATTACAGCTATTATTGCTGGTGGACGTCTGGTAATATCATATGTGGCCATTTCTAATGTTTTACTTGGACTTTTCGGAGTTATGGACTCATAGTTAGCTGTTAGTGAGCTGCTACACATTATTTTTGGTTTTATATCCCATTCCTATCTCTCCACAATTACATGAGAAAGGAATAATATTAAACTAGCATAAGCATTTGTTTTTCATACACTAACTTTAAATTCACCTATTACTACCATTTTCAGTCTTCCTTAACTATAAATTCTGGAAATGATTTTGATTGCTTGTATTTTAATATTGATCATAAGGATGGTGCATTTTCATTGGATATTTATGCTCGTGTTTCGCCATGATGCAGCTCCTCCGACCAATATATAGGCAAATCGCTGAGAATCAAAATGCAGAAATATTCTCGGCCAACACATTACTTGTTATTTTGGGAACCAGTCTCCTAACCGCTAGGGTATGGACATGCTCAAATGTGACCAAATATTTATGAAAATCCACCATGCATTTTGTATGGTTCGATCATTTGATTTCATTCCATCCATAGGCTGGCTTATCCATGGCTCTGGGTGCTTTTTTGGCTGGTTTGCTTCTTGCTGAAACCGAATTCTCTTTACAAGTTGAGTCGGATATAGCTCCCTATCGTGGACTGTTGCTCGGGCTTTTCTTCATGACTGTAAGTGGATGCACCAAAAGAACTCATCATGCACTTCATTGTTTCTTTCTTTTCCAAAGATTATGACTCTGCATACAGTCTTATTCCTTTAAACTGTTAGCTTGTTACTCAAACTTCAATCGCTCTTTACTTGTTTGTTTGTGATTGTCAGGTTGGAATGTCTATTGATCCAAAACTTCTTCTTTCCAATTTCCCTGTAATAATGGGAAGTTTGGGACTTCTATTAGTGGGGAAGACCATATTGATTGCTTTAGTTGGTAAACTCTTTGGTATTTCAATCATATCTGCCATTAGGGTTGGTCTCCTCCTAGCTCCTGGTGGAGAATTTGGGTTTGTGGCATTTGGTGATGCAGTTAATCAGGTACCGTTCTATAATCTGTCATAATCTCCGCGTCTTAATGTGAGATCTGAGATCCTTAATTAAATAATACTAAAGAAGGTGAAGAATAAACAGAAAGGGAAATTTAGAAAATGCATATTACGACTCTTATTTTTGTAGTTGATTTGCAATACATCACTCTGTAAGAGAGCCTATGACTAGTAAGTTGCTAATCTGCATCGACCTCATTCCACTTGATATAATACCACAGATATTTATGGATGTTCTGCTTGCCTCATATTTGTGTATTTTAAACACCTCAAAAAGGCTGTTGTATTGAACACATATTACATGAATGTTGAACTCAGTTTATAGTGCAGTTTGCAATTCCAGTCCTTACCTGCATATTAATTGATCAGGAACACTGGTTTCTTTACTGAGATTCATTAAATTTTCATTACCTGCATATTAATTGATCAGGAACACTGGTTTCTTTACTGAGATTCATTAAATTTTCATTCCTGTGTTTGCATCAGGGTATAATGTCTCCCCAGCTGTCATCTTTGTTATTTCTTGTGGTGGGTTTATCAATGGCTCTCACACCGTATTTGGCTGCTGGAGGGCAGTTTATTGCCTCTCGCTTTGAGCAACATGATGTGCGAAGTCTGCTTCCTGTAGAGAGTGAGGTAAATATCTGTTATTTGTGGCTTGAGATCACTATCTTACAGCTTGAATTGTTTGAAGTTTTTAAACTGTCATTCTATCATTCCTTTGAACATTCAACCCTACCTTTGTATGTTATTTTGGTATCCAGACAGATGATCTGCAAGACCACATAATTATTTGTGGATTTGGACGTGTAGGCCAGGTAAAATTACCCACAAATCAACTTAGAAAAATTCATTATTCGGTGGAAGCTAATAGATCTTTTTCTGTGTTCCTTCAACAGATTATAGCACAACTCTTATCTGAGAGATTAATACCTTTTGTTGCACTTGATGTGAGGAGGTACAGTCAGAGAATTACTAGCACATTTATTTTGATAGGTGATATTGCATCACACTGGCACTAAACCCTACCTTGGTGAACATAATAAGTTTTGGGACTTTCAAAATCCACTTGTCACCCTGAACTAATGTATGCCTGTAAATCACTACAGTAAACTGAGATCACCAGTAAATTGAGGTTAAGAGCCCGAACAGTCATATAAGCATGTGTCTGAGCTCATCTATTGATATTTCAATATTTTAACATATCTTTCTTGTAATCTTCCCACATTTTGTGCATAAACATGTGTCAATGAACAAAGAAAAGTAGAAAACTGTAATGCACGTGCTTGAATTTACTGACACTGATCAACAGATTAGGCGTTATTGAGGCATAACTCATGATATAGTTATCTTGCTTAATGGTCATTCTTGGTTACTAAATTCAAGTTCCTCGTTTCAGTGAGAGGGTTTCTCTTGGGCGGGCAATGGACCTTCCTGTTTACTTTGGTGATGCTGGTAGTCGGGAGGTAAGAGAAATTATCTTTACAGTAATGGTAGTGTGCTTCACATAACATTTCTATTCACATTACAATCTATGTATAGGTTCTCCACAAGGTGGGTGCTCATAGGGCTTGCGCTGCAGCTATAACTTTAGACAGCCCCGGGGCGAATTACAGAACTGTTTGGGCTCTGAGCAAATACTTTCCCAATGTTAAAACGTTTGTTCGTGCACATGACGTAGACCATGGCTTGAATTTGGAAAAGGCTGGTGCAACTGCGGTATGTAATCGCTACTTGATCATCTTAAGGAATATCTCCTACTTTAAATATATATAATGGGTAGACTCACCGGTGACATATTTACAGGTTGTTCCAGAAACTTTGGAACCTAGTCTACAGTTAGCTGCTGCTGTTCTTGCTCAGGTAATCATTACTCATTAGTAAAATTTGATTCCACACTACTGGTATCAGCCAATCTCATATAATATCCATGTGACCAATTGAGACTTGAGTCTATATATAATGTGATGTTTTATAGGCTAAGCTTCCCATGTCAGAGATAGCAGCCACCATCAATGAATTCAGATCACGTCACCTCTCCGAGCTTACTGAGGTACTCGATCAGTCCTGTTTTTCACTGCATCTATCAACAAATTGACTGATAACAATATATTTATATGGTTTAACAGTTGTGTGAGGCCAGTGGAAGCTCTCTTGGTTATGGTTATTCACGAACAGTGACCAAACCCAAACCACAAGCATCTGAACCTAGTGAAAACCAAACTACAGAAGGGACGCTAGCAGTATGAAATAGCAGCAGCCAATCAACATGACCCAGTGGACATTTGTAGATCAGAATTTTTGAAGTTCCAGTCACACTGTACAGACATTCTTGAAGAACTGTCCAAATACTATTCCTATTCTCTCCCTACTGCCATGCGATTTTTACTAAGAATTCTGTCATTAAATTCTATAGGCCATCCCAAGCCGATGTGAAACTCTGCAACATTTCTTGGCACATGATTAAGCCTAAATTTTGCTATTTGAACGTAAAATTAGTCGGGCTTGAGGAACTCTGCAGTCTGCACTACATGATCGACGAACCTTTCTACCGACCCGTCCAATTGAACCGCGATTCGATTACGTTCTTACAGTCCATCTCTGATCTTTTAACCACTTATATAACGCCACGTGTCAATATCGTCTCGCCGTCAGATTCCCATCTCTCCATCTCCCTCTTCAAAAAAACAACACCACACTGAAAATCGAATCACACTCCGCCGAACTCTGAAGCAACCAGTTTCGATCCGATCCGAGCCTCGGAGAAAAAGATTCTAATCGGCGATATCCGAAGCAACCGAAAATGGGAAGTCTAGACCTACCGTCGTCAAAAAGAAACCCTAACACTCGGCAGTTCCGGTTACTCGATATGATTACAGCTTTTTTCTTCTTTATAGTTATACTGTTTTTCGTATTGGTATTTACTCCATTGGGAGATCCGCTAGCTGGCGTCGGGAAGGCAGGCGTTGATGCTATGTCCGCGGATCCGAAGCACCGACAGAGACTAGTAGCGCTTTTGGAAGCTGGGAAGGATGTTAAGATTGAGGCTTGTGGTTATGATGCAGTGGATCATATGCCGTGTGAAGATCCAAGAAGGAATAGTCAGTTGAGTAGGGAGATGAATTTTTATAGGGAGAGGCAGTGTCCTAAGGCTGAAGAGACTCCGTTGTGTTTGATTCCGCCGCCTGTTGGGTATAAGATTTCTGTTCACTGGCCGGAAAGTTTGCATAAGGTATGTGTGCTGTCTCTTATGATGAATATCGAGTTTTTATATGCATAGTTGAAGGAACATTTCCAGATAATTATTTCAGCTAATACAGCTTCACTTTCAATTGAGTGTGCACTGAGGCACAGAAGCTATGATTTTCTCCAAGATTTTATTTTGAAGTGGGACAAATAATTGGACTTATACATGGAGCTGTTAACTGAATGTAGATGGAATTTTTGTGCTTTTACTAGTGTAGCTTCACAGTCTTTTTGAATGAAATCAACCTTTCCTTCAAACAAAGTATCCATGAAATGATTTTTAAATGGGGGTAAATCCTTTTTGCTGTGAAGATAGAAAAGGATTAAAACCTGTGTTTGTGAGACTTTTAAGAAGCTTGCTTTTTGGCATTTAATTCATATTGGCTCTTCTTGTTAAGGTTTGTGATTTTGTATAGTCATGTAATGTCTGCAAAGATCTAATTGTATAATTTATGGTATTCGCTGATTGGTGTACTGCGGTTGCTATGGTTTTCTTACATATAACCTTACCCAATTCATGTGCATAGATTTGGCACAGCAATATGCCGCATAATAAGATTGCTGATAGGAAAGGTCATCAAGGGTGGATGAAGATAGAAGGACAACACTTTATTTTTCCTGGTGGTGGCACAATGTTCCCTGACGGAGCTGAACAATACATAGATAAACTTGGGCAGCACATTCCTTTCAATAAAGGAGTTGTGAGGACTGCTCTTGATATGGGTTGTGGGGTAGGAAAACTGATATTCACTGGATAAATGTATAGTTAACGTTTCTCTCTTTTGTTTCTTATTTGGACAATCTTACCACTGCAGGTTGCCAGTTTTGGTGGTTATTTGCTTAGCAAAGATGTTTTAACTCTTTCGTTTGCACCAAGGGATTCACACAAGTCACAGATACAATTTGCACTGGAAAGGGGGATACCAGCTTTTGTGTTGATGCTTGGCACGCGAAGGCTGCCTTTCCCTGCCTTCTCCTTTGACTTTATGCACTGCTCTAGATGCTTAATTCCATTTACTGCTTACAGTGAGTGCAAACGTTTGATTTATTTTTATTGTTCCGTTTTCTTTTTATCGTAGACCTTTCTCTTATCTTATTGAAATGTTGGGGGCAGATGCGACATATTTTGTCGAGGTGGACAGATTACTTCGCCCTGGTGGTTATTTGGTCATCTCTGGTCCTCCTGTTCAGTGGGATAAACAAGAAAAGGAATGGGCTGATCTACAAAGTGTGGCAAGAGCATTGTGTTATGAGCTTATTTCTGTGGATGGTAATACTGCCATTTGGAGAAAGCGCACTGGAGATTCATGTTTTAGAAGCCAAAATGAGTTTGGGCTGGAACTGTGTGACGAGTCTGATGACCCTAGTTATGCCTGGTAACTAATTCTGATGCATGATTATTTGCCCATATGTTAGTTTCTTATGCTAAAGTCGGAATTAAACTTGTAGTTGTTATTTTAATTAGGTACTTCACGCTGAAGAGATGTGTAACTAGGATATCTGAGATCAAGGCAGAAACTGCGGTTGAAGTGATTCCAACTTGGCCAGCCAGGTTAACAGAAGCTCCTCCCAGGACAGCACTCTTGAAAATTGGAAATGCTGTCTTTGATGCTGACACCAGAAGATGGGCCCGAAGGGTATCCTATTATAAGAAAAGCTTGAATATAAAGCTTGGAACACCAGCTATACGCAATGTTATGGACATGAATGCATTTTTCGGAGGTTTTGCGGCAGCACTTGTGTCTGACCCTGTGTGGGTAATGAATGTGATTCCTGCCCATAGCTCATCTACTCTAGGTGTTATATATGACAGAGGTCTTATCGGGCTCTATCACGACTGGTGAGTGATGCTTGTTATATTTTGACATTGCTTGTGTGATGAAATAACTCTTTCACCTACAACATGCCTTCTTGCTCTTGTGTAGCTGCAAATATAATCTTAGAGCTGTGATTAAAGTAGAAAATAGATCCTTTATGTAACTTTGGTTTTTCAAATTAATTTCTCTTCAGGTGTGAGCCTTTTTCAACATATCCTCGTACTTACGATCTTCTGCACATTTCTGGCATGGAGTCTCTCATCAAGTCTTCAGTAACCAGAAGGAACAGGTATCTTGAATGCTTGCTTATCCTTTAAAAAGTATTATTAATGATTTTGTTCTGCCCACAGCCTTCTGTTCATGTCATTTACCTATAATCGAAAAAAGTGTGAAGCTTCCATTTTTACATTGTGTAGTGAATATTACCAATAAACTTTTCCGCCATTATAAACTGTACTGAGAGTGGATCAGACAATTTATTATATTCGTGCATGTACAGGTGTAATCTTGTAGATTTGATGGTAGAGATGGACAGAATCTTACGGCCAGAGGGAACAGTCATCCTTCGTGATACCCCTGATGTTGTCAACAAAGCAGCTCATATTGCTCGAGCCATCCGATGGACAACAAGTGTACATGATATAGAACCAGAATCCCAGGCAAATGAAAAAATCCTGGTGGCCACAAAAAGCTTATGGAAACTGCCTTCATCTTCTCAGCAGTGATACCCACCTACTCGATCCTTATTTGTACAATAGCTCCTTTCCCTTTAAACAAGTAGTCTGCTTTGCATGAGAGATGGCGAGATGCATTGAATATTGAACTTGAGAGGCAGTGGCACATTACTCATTATTTATAAGGTAATTTTACATATAAATTATAATGAAATGATCAAAAATAGTCTCTCTCACACCCTCATTATTTATAGCATGTAAAAAGTGATAAGCAGTTAGTAATTGGTGGCGGAAAAGCATTTGCCTAATAAATTACTGTCAAATTTTCTGTTATCAACTTCTTCATCTCAATAATTCATTTTCTTCTGGTTTGTGTTGGAGGGAAGAGCGACCGAGACAGATACGCTCACCTCGTCGCTCCTCTCCTTCCAACGAATTCCATCAATTATTCCTCTCCGCGATCGCCTCATCTCCTCTTCCTGATCATCATCACCGTTATCGTCTTTGTAACATCCTAACTCAATTATTATTACGCATGTTTGATCGTGTTGTTCATTTTTGTAAGCATATGATTTTTGATTCCAAAAATGATTGCTTCCTCCAGGTCATTTCAAATGCTTAGTTAATTTTAGCAGAAAATAGAATATTAATTATTTTGTTGTAGCTATTGATTCGGACAGGAAGATTAATTCTGCTTTTTCCGTTTGTATGTTCTGTTCGACGCATTTCAGGTGGTGAAGGATATTATTGGTTGATAAAAGGCTGGAATAGATAGAAACTGAGTGATAATATCCATTACACGCGAGATATATGGCAGCCGTGACTACTCACCCTGTTGTTAAACAGCCGGTTGGATCGTCTACGGTTGAGAGAAAAAATAAGTCTGGCCTCACAGAGGGATTTAAAGAGAAGATGGAAAAGAGAATTAGAGACACAGTTGGTCTTCAAGATAAGGTTGGAAGAGTCCTTTTTAGGTAGAAAAAGTTTGCATTTGAATTTAATGCTGACATTTTGAGACCTTGATTATGCAGGATTCAGAAGCCATTGTAATTGCTGGTAATGCAACTGAAGCTGGTCAAATTATTGAATGCACCGTTGGCGGAAAAGATGGGAATACAAAGGTACAAGTCTTTGTTTCTATGGGACTTAGTGAGCAATCGTCTGTTCTGTCTCAAGCAGTTGCTAATCAGAGTCTGCTTAAAATTTTCATTGTTTTGTGTTCTATGCAACATTTATCTCGTGTCATCTTCAATTTTATTAATAAATCCTGCTTAACTTTTCCTTATATTACTTCAGACGATTTCCTATCTGGCGGAGCGAGTGGTTGGCAGTGGCACGTTTGGAGTAGTTTTTCAGGTAAACAATGAGATTTATGTAGTATGGCTGACCGACGTCTAGCCAATTATTGGCAAAAAGTATTTATACCTCAGAATTGTTGCATTGCAGGCTAAGTGTTTGGAAACAGGTGAAGCAGTTGCAATAAAGAAGGTTCTACAGGATAGGAGATACAAAAATAGGGAACTTTCTGTTATGCGCATGCTGAACCATCCAAACGTTGTTCAATTGAGGCAATCCTTCTTTTCCACTAATGAAAAGGATGAACTGTATCTTAATCTCGTCCTAGATTTCGTACCGGAAACAGTTTATCGTGTTTCAAAACACCACACAAGGATGAACCGTCTTATGCCCACCATATATGTCCAACTATACACTTATCAGGTCAGCTTAAAAAGAATTCATCTAACATATCATGTTTTAAGTTTTAACTCGTCAATTAAGTAGCTGAATTTTCTGTGTTTCAGATTTGCCGTGCCCTCAACTACATCCACAATGTTATTGGTGTCTGCCATCGCGACATAAAGCCACAGAATTTATTGGTATTCTAATGGTTTCTTGTGAATAAACCAACAAGGGTATACATTTTATAGAGATTAGTGTATAAAGTATCTGATGGATATCACAGGTCAATCCTAACACTCACCAGCTAAAGATTTGCGATTTCGGTAGTGCAAAGATGTTGGTAAGTTTGAACTTCATGCGGCCTTCCATATTTATCAATGTGATACTTGATAATACTTGCTAACATTTTTGAAAATTAAAACTGCAGTTGCCAGGTGAACCCAACATATCCTACATCTGCTCAAGGTATTACAGGGCTCCAGAGCTTATATTTGGGGCAACGGAATACACTACTGCTATCGATATGTGGTCGGCTGGCTGTGTCTTGGCTGAACTTCTTCTAGGAAGCGTAAGTACTTGACTCATGTAGTCATCTTGATTTTTATATTTTGTCTTTGCAGTTCATTAAGATTAAATCTTGCCGCTTATGTCACAAGAACTTAAAAAACATCATGCCCTGAAATTATTTCAAATAATTAATATCATGCGATTTTGTTGATTGTTTGGTTTTTTTGCAGCCAATGTTTCCTGGAGAAAGCGGGCTTGATCAGTTAGTGGAAATAATCAAGGTATGACTTTGAAGTACATGAAATTCTTCACTATTAAACTAACTGAAAATAGAAAATTGCGCCACAAAACTCTTTCAATATATCCACCTATGCACCAATTTCACTTCTCTTTATTGAACCCAGGTCTTGGGAACTCCAACAAGAGAGGAAATCAAGTGCATGAATCCAAATTACAAGGAATTTAAGTTTCCGAACATTAAATCACACCCATGGCACAAGGTTTCTTTCATTAATCAAACCATATGAAACTCAACTGCAGTATATCATTGTATCCTTGTTTTAATATATCAGGTATTCGACAAGAGAATTCCCTCTGAAGCGGTGGATCTTGTTTCCATAATGCTCCAATACTCACCAACGCTACGCTGCACTGCTGTAAGTCACATTTGTGGTCTCACAATGTTTTACTATTTCTTGTGTTTCAAGAGAGTCTTAGTAATCTGAATTTATTTTCCCCAGTTGGAGGCATGCGCACATCCTTTCTTCGACGAGTTGAGAAATCCAAACACACGCTTACCCAATGGCCAGAGACTCCCTCCTCTATTCGACTTTACACCACAAGGTGACACCAGTACAAAACTTCATACATCCAATCTGAAATTCCCATCCTCAGTATCTGAGACATATTCTTCTCTTTTACACAGAACTATCTGGCGCGTCTCAGGATCTTCGCAATCGACTCATTCCCGAACACATTAGAAAACAACAATACTTATAAACTGAAATAACCTCCCAATTCCCAGTTAGGTCCTGAATACACTGACAGGTTCCAACAGGTAAATGACTATCACAAGATGGATCAAAGTACCACTGACTGCAGCTGCTCTTCCTCAGCATAAATATTGGTCACATATTTACACACAAAACCCTTCTGTACCACTTGCCAGTTATGATTATATATTCAAGAATGCAATTTCATTCATAAATTCATTCACATTTTCTGTTCATATTTATAATTCCAAATATTTATAACTACACATTTTTTAATTCCTGTTGACATTCATACAACTTATTCTCTTAATAATGATCAAATTGTAAGATTCGAAATTCGATTAGATGCAGCTTGCAGTTAGTCATTCAGTCTCTTTTCCCTACGATCGGTGGTTCAAACATTTTTTAAAATCAATATTAATTAAATAATTGAAATTTTAATAATAAAAATATTTTTTATACTAAACTCTCAATAAAAGTAAATTGAGTGATTTGTTGAAGTCAAATTATTAAACTTTGGTATTTTTATTTTTATTTTTATTCTAATTTAAGTAAGATAGGATTAGCACCGGCCAGAACAATCGACTGTCTTAGGGTTTCGCCGATTCCCCGCACGGTCAATCCGAGGTCCAATTTCTCCCCTCCTATACATTTTACCCAATTTCAATTCTATTCTTGCTTTAATTCCTCGATTTGGTATTTGATTTTTCCGATGCTAACCGGTATTATGATTTGATTTTTCAATTTTGTCATAATTGGTTTGATCGTAGACATCCTTTTGTTTGATTTATGTTGCTGTTTTTGATTGCTGGTGGAGTGGTTTTAAGATGACAAGGATCACCTTGGAGTGATTGTTATTATCAAGATTTTGTCTTTGAGTCAATTAGTTGCTTTTTATTGCAGTTATTTATTGGTGTGCCTTCTTTGTCATTTTTGGACAAATTTTGATGTTTGGTTGTGTCTAGAATTTAACATTTATGTGTTGATGTTTTGAGAAAAAAGTTATGAAAATTATTTGTATGGTGGTTGACGTGATTTTGAAGCTGCGTTATACTCTTTAGCTTTTAATTGAATAAAAGATTTAGGCTGTTTTCCGTTTGTGACTTAATAAAGATGATTGATTTTTTACAGGTTCACAGAGTGTCATGGAGACTTCCATGGACTTTCTGAAATTGCTTGATGCAGATACGTCGCTAATGATCTACAAGCTGCTGGATGTCCCGGCTGACTTAGTTCGTGTTAGTGCAGTGTCGCATGCTTGGCAAGATTTTGGTGAGAAAATATCTCAAATGTGGAAAGCTTAATGAATATATTTAACTTTTTGGCTTGCATGACGTGCATTGGAACATGTTCTTGTTTTGTTTTATTTAACGGCTCAGTTGATCGTTGATTTAGATTGTTGCATCTCCTTTTTAAAGTTGGTTCATGGTTGTAATTATCGGACCGTTAACAGTTCAAAACAACGGAAAACTATTCATGCAATGCAACTTTGGAAATTTTCCTTAAGTCTTAACATGGCATGAGATTGTTAATGTTCCATAGTTTTAACATTGTATCAATATTTTTGTATATTAAATGTTTATCACTGTTTCAGTGATAGAGCATGGTCTCAGCAAACAACTGGCGTTGGAAAAGTATCCTCAGATATCTGGTATTGATCGAGTTGCTTTATCTAGTGAAATGGAAATTACTAATGAGATTGGGTCCAGCAGCTCTGTGGAATGGGAAAATAAGAAAAAGGATCACATTGTCTTTGCGTCACTGGTTCATCTATTGGAATCATCAACGAAAGGCAGCTGTATAATGGAGGCTATATGCGCATCTAGCACAGATAATTTTCCAGATGAAAGTATCGACAACACTTTGATACAAAGTGACCGGATTGATCAAAGGCCATCATACTGGTCAAGCAAAGGACAACGTGACCCCGATGTGCCTGAAAGGCTAATCTATAAACTGAAATCAAGCATGTGTTTGATTAGTGAAATTCACATTCAACCATTCAAAGGTTCTTCCTCTTATAATCCAAGGGTATTTTATTGCCAATCTTTCCAAAAAATTATCTTTACATGCATTTTTTCTTATACTCCACTCCAGCGTATTTCCAAATAGGATATCCCACCTATTCCTCAAAATTCGTAAGGTTTAGGATGGGTCATCCTAAGTATCCCTTAAATTTGGACTTGGAAGATGTGCGACTTGATGAACTCACTGATCAAGACTTTGTGTGGACTTACAGTTCTCCGAAGTTCCCGATGTCACAGGTAATTTCAGTAATAAGATTTTCCATTTACTTATTTTTCTTGGCTTCCTGTTTCTACATATGCTTCCACGCTCTTAAGCCCCCTACATTTGACCCTGGACAAGTCAAGCTGTGGATGTAGCTGACTGCATTTCCCATTTCAATTATGATTAGTATGTGCTTGCTCCACAATATGCTTGCCATTATTTGGTGGCTGTGCAGTCAATGAATCATGAGGCTTGCACATATATTCATTATCGTATAAAAACTATCTCGTAAAAGGATTGCAAATTGACTTCCTCTGACTTGTCCTATTTGTCAGGCAAACAACTTGCAGAAGTTTCAGCTTCCTGAGCCTGCTCTTTGTGTTGGTGGATTTTTGCTGATTGAGTTGTTAGGCCGGGTTCAGACACAAGAAATGGATAACTTGTATTATATATGGTCAGTTTTGTTTGGAGCCAGTAAATCCATTTTCTATTTTTTTTCTCGTTACTCTCTTCTGTATAAGTCCACACTATCAATTTAGCTACATCTGTGACTGTCAGTGTGTTTTAATTGAACTGTATACGTAACTTTTTACTGCATGTTAATAATTTTTACTTTAATGAATGTTTCACGTGCAAATTTAGTGCAATAGTAATCGTTCACGAAACCCGGCATATGTTTGCCTTTCCATGACAATTTGTTAAAGTATGGAAACTAATCGTCTGATGGAAACTAATATTTCTTATCTGAGTTATCTATCAAAATTACAGTTTGAGAGTGAAGAATATTGATGCATCTGTGATTATTTTTGTTTCGTGTGTAAACGATCCTGTTTTTGCAGTGTATCTCATGTTCGTGCGGATGGGGTGTCACTGTCACCCAGGTTCACTGTAAAGACCTTGAAAAACTCTGAGAACTTTGTCTTGGAATACAATCCACATGCCTCTGTTGACGCACCTGTTGAAAACGGTACAGCCATCGTCGATGCCAGAAATGTTGAGGTACCAGGGAATCAGAACTGGGGGCAGTTCATGAATATGCAGATTTTGAATATGCTGCAGCAATATATTCCAGGCTACCCAAACCAGCATGCCCAAGTTGAAGATGACGAAGATGAAGAAATCTATATGGATGACTTAGTTGAAGATGAAGAAGGGGATGGGGAGGTTTTATGATCAACGCAACACATACATAATCTGAATAGAGTGATGCTGAGCAACTCTTGCTCCTTTTACGGCTTGATATATACATTTAGCTTTCTGTCTAGTGAATGCTATAAACACTGCTATCACTGTTACTTCACTCTTTGCTGTGATTAAGTTTGTTACTTGAGTCTCATATTGTGTTTCGTATTACCTTAATTTTTTTTGAATTCTCAGTGTCTAACAGGGTTCATTACGTCACTATCACCAAGCAAATGATACTAAATTGAAACCGAAGGCTCTTTAACAATCACTAAAGATGAACTTAGAAAAAAATGTCAAGTAGAAAAAGGGTCCATTTTGATCCAGCTTGCTTGAGAGAACGGATCAGACACTTGCTTTTAGGATGTTTTGGGTTTTGGTGGTGAAGGAAACAACTGCATCAAAAAGACAGAAGATGACTTCAGTTATAATTTCTGTGTATTGGGTGTGAACATGAATGTAACTGCATTAGAGGAGTACCTGATAACATGAGATTAGAGAGCTGACAAAACCAAAAGCTCCAGTAACTCGAGTTGTGACAACATCAGGAGCAAGTTGAAGTAACCCCACAGCAACTACAGTGTCTAGATTTGCTTTAATCAAGGCTAGGGACCTCTCCTTTGATTTCTGAACCTTGGCTTTGTATTCTTCACTCTGCATTCAAGCATTGAAGCATATCATATATAAAGAGCCAGCTCTGGTAAAATATCGGAGAGCGTAATATTGCGATCAGCTAACACGTCGTACCTTAAACTCATTGTCTTCCTTGACTTCATTTTTCAGAGTCTTCATGGATGCTGAAAGCCTTCCTAGTTCAGCAAACTGAAAAGTAATGGATGAGAACAACTTAATATCGAAGACTAAATTCAAGAGGTTGATGGCGAACATGAGAAGAGAAATTTACCTCAACCAAGGATGTGCATATGGTTGAACCCAACCAGCAGAAAAGGGAAATCCTTCCAAGTATTTCAGCATTTTCTTTGTTCTGCAAAGACGCAACACTTTCAGATATACTTCTCCGAGTAAAAGAGTTCAATGAATTTAATATTTCTGAGTAAAACTGTACCTTGTAATGCCAGTTCTATGAAGCCAAACGAATTGATCGAAGAACAAAAAACTAGAGACCAACGCATTCTTGGACTACAAGAAAACACATAATTATATTCGACACATATCATTGCAATTACTATACACTTATCATGTACCTTTCCGAGAAATATCAGAGGCATTGGGGTTCCTGCAGGAACTGGACTGACAAGAGCGTGCAAATCATTGATAAACTGTAGAATCGATCAAATATAGTTTTTTCAACAATTTTGTGTACATAATTATGTTAATGAAATAATGTGGGGAGAACAAAAACCTTGAAAAGACGGAACACTTTTCGAGCTAAGCTTGTGGTTTTATCGACATTCTGGGCAGTCCCAGGCTCCCCATTGCTCAGAAATTTACTTCCATATTGTATTGCTCTACATATCTTGTCTCTTGCTTCAGCTTTGTTTAGATATATAACCGCAAGGGCTAGTTCTGCTCTCGTGACATCTAGCGAGCTCATCTTCTATCCTGTATCACTATACCCCATTCAGAGACACACAGAAATACATCAAGATCACTTTCAGAGAATATTGTTAGCAAATCAAATAAATCTGAAAAATATGTAAACCTACAGAGATCACAAGTCGCTTTACTTGTAGCATAAAATGTAAACATACAAAGATCTGATTGATCTGATCATGAACAGATTCCTAATGACAGCTCGAATGAAAACTGAAAAAGTACCCAAATATCCATATCCACTATTACCGAAAAAATGTTAGAAGTTTAGACTAAAATCAATGAAAGAGTGGCTCAGTGATCCAACCTGATGGAGAAATTCTCTAAGCAACTGCACCAAGAATGCTCAGCTGAATGGGTCTTCAACAGCCTGCAATACCTGCTTAAGAATAGGAGCTTGAAAACTACGTAAAATTTGGCCACATATGTTAGCAAAAAGAAACTTAATAAATCTCTAGGGTCGAAATAGAAAAGATTTCATCTCAAATAAGATGACAATAAAATTAAGATTGTTCATTCGAAGACTACCAACAGTTGTTTCATCCAGATGATGAAACCAAAACTCATTCGTGAAAACTAACATATCATCCATTTCATTTTCTGCTGAATAGGCTTCTCAGCTTGCCACGTTCAAGTCGCTCCAAAAGTTTCTTGGCACCCGGGGTGTCCAACTCGATGAGTTTCTTCAAGTATCCGATAGCTCCGTAGGAGATCATAAGCTTCTTGCATTTTTTACTGGATGATAGCATTGCGAGGCAGGAGACAGCGTACTTTTTGGCTGTGTTGTAGGGACTTGGGTCCAGAAGCTGGACAAGATTTTGGATACTCTGTTCTTCTTTTTTTACTTGTTGATGGTTTTCAACAATGACCATGAGATTAGAGATGGCTTGTGCGGCTACTTCTCTGGCACCATTGGTTTTTGAATCAAGCATTTTGATGAGGAAAGGAATGCATCCAGCTTCGCCTACTAGCTTCTTCATCTCAGTTGTGGATATTACACGACAGATGGCTGAAGCTGCCGCATGCTGAGCGCCTAATGATCCACATTTGAAGACATGGACCATGCGGCCAAGAAAGCCAAGAGATACTAATGTGTCCGCTGAAACTGCGCTAACTAAATTTCTCAAAGCGGCTACAGCAGACTCTTGTGGCATTGGACCATCAATATATGTCAGCAGGCTACGGACACCACCTTCGGAAATAACTGATCTTCGGAGACTGTCGTTGCTACAAGTGAGATGCTGCAAGCATTCAGCAGCATACTTTTTGGAACCGTGATGGATTCCTGCATCAAGTAAATTTATCAATAACCTGATGATTCCTTCCTCGGCTAGAGCTTGCCTCAACTCGGGCACAGCAGATAAATTCTTCAACGTGCTGACAGAAGCTGCTTGTGTAACAGAGTCACCAGTTCCGCAAATCTCAATCAAGGGTTGGATCCCACCATTACCAACAATTGCACGAGCTGTATCTGAAGACATGGACAACCTTTCAAGAGAAATCGTAGCCCTCTCCTTACCAATAGCGCTGCCGGACTCCAGTAACCTAATCAAGGGAGGAAGAACACCTTCCGCAACAAGCCAGTTTTCACAAAAGCCTGATTCAGCTAGCGAAGCAATCAATGTGACTGTTTTCTCACGGATGCTTGGAGATGTGGCTGTAAGAAGCTGAACTAAAGCGGCTATGTTACTCCTTCCAAATGCAGTCAATACACTCTTCTCATCTTCTCTAACAGCGTCAACGAGGCAATCAAGAGCTTTAAGCTTGGACTTCAAGGGACCTATCTGAAGACGCGCTAATAACTCTCTCAGGTTACCATGGCCTGACGACACCTCTGATTCCGAGGAAACACAGCTTGATGGAGGCGAAGATGTAGCATCTGTTAGGACATCAGTCTTGATCAGGACACAACAATCTCGCAAATTCAAGTCGAGTTTTCCTATCAATGAATCAAGATCACTCTGCATCTGTAGCTTCCCTTCATAATTCTCCAAAATACACTTCTCTGCCAAGTTAAGTGCCTCACCCAGCGTTGTAATCACTGCTTGCAACTGCTCCTTACAGAGAACATTGTTTGAGAAGAATGGGTGGCTAGACAAATCATATAAACACGACGGGATCCGCTCTAGCTTGGAAATGATCATCTTCCATTTTCCTGGAAACCCCTTCACCTCCTTAGCTTTACTGATTGCAACAGGTGCAAGTTCTTGGGCATGCAACAACAAGACTTCAGCTGATTCATGATTAACCAAACAATCATTCCCACCACCTTCCACCATATTGCTTAAATCAAACTCAAAAGGCTACCGTCAGAACTTGAACTTCAAATATTCACGCAGCAAAAACCTTCAAAAGGACGATGATGTTGTAAAGATAGTGCTTGTTTACGTAACTAAAGTAAATGTTAGAAACAATAAATCATCAAAGAGTATAAAAAGCAATAGTTGTTGCTCAAGTTCAGTATTCTTCAACTCTAAATCTTAAACTTATCAAACTCTTCGGTTCACACCAAACAAGAACCCTAAATATAACCCACTAGTCTTCTCAACTCAACAATAAATGGCAGGATGATTTGCAAATCCAAACATCCATTTAAGTCCAACACGACATAAATACAACTTACCACAACATCATATTACAATGACCTGCAAATCATATCCAAAGCTATGATCTTTCCGGATACAACCAGATTTGCTGAGTATTCATGATCATTGTATGTAAAAAGACTACCTTTTTCAAATAAAAAGAAGTAAAAAGAGTAAAAGACTACCTTTTTCAAATAAAAAGAATCCACATATCTGCTTCAAGAGATCATTCACACCAAATCAACACAGAAATACATATTAACACTTACTTAGCCACTATCCATAAATACAAAGTCTTCAACCCTAAATGAATATATTACCTCCAAAATGATCTTAACTTCGCTGCCTTCTTCTTCAACCCCAAATGAATCTTTTACCGATTAAATCCGATTACAGCTCAGAGCAACCGGATTAAAGACAAACCCACAAAAATCCAGCAACAAAGACGACTTTTTTCAGCTCAAATCACTTAATTTTCAGAAAAGTACCAATCTTTAAGCTATCTGATGGCATCAGCTACTGAATATTTCAATCCGGAGCGACGTGGGGTGCTTACATGTACAAAATCTTCGGCATTAACTCTCACTCTTGACAACAACACAGTTAGGATTCTCAGTTGAATTAAATTTGAAAATTGAATGAAGGAGACGAGGACATTTTCGTAATTTAGTTATTTGGGATATTGAATATAGACCGTTGGATCTTAATCTGACGGCTTGCCGTTGCTGGATGCTCAACACATGATGACGCGAGTTTTTAGGTGCTGACGTGTCAATTGCATCCACGTGCGCAAAGACCGCGTCGGTTCAACATTTGTTATTGGTCGGTTCGATTTGGTGGGCTAAACCGCATCGTTTGGTTTTCTCAAGCGAATGTTTGATGCGTGACCCTTTCTGAGATTCTTGCATTCTAGGGTTTTGGAAATCGGAGTGATTTTGTCGATCGAATTGGAGATGCAGCTCACGCTTGAATTCGGGTGAGTTCTTACCCAGATTTCTTTCAGTATTGAATTTGATTGAATTCCATTGAAAAAGTAGTTTTTTTAGCTTAAAGGGTCTGGGAAAAGTTGTGAGCTTTGTGTTGATTTGTATGTGTTTTAGGTATATAAGGATGAAATTGAAGTTTTCTTGCTTAAAATTTTGAGCTTTTTTGTGTTTATAGGAGTTGCTTTTGTCAAGCTTTGATTTTGAAGCAACTGTTGTGGGTACTATTTTTTCATTAATGCACGTTGTGTTAAGAAGATTGGGGATTGGAAGATTTATTTTTACTTCCCTTTTGAAAGGATTAAACTAAGAACAGTTTGTTTGTAGTTACAGTAAAGCCGCAATACCTTATTATTCAAGGTTGAATCTGAAATTACTGAAGTTTAAGTTTGTTTTCTTGTCATGTTATTGTAATTGGACTTTTTGGGAGTATATCTACAAGCTTCTGTTCTTGTTGTTTTTTGGAGTGGAGTTACTTATTACTATAGTCTGAATATCATTGTAGTGGTGGGCTTGAGCTGCTTTGTGATTCGGTAAAGGTTCATGATGTTAAGGTGGATGATGGAGATGAGAAAAAGGTTACTGTAAACAGTAATATATTTCTCAAATTTAATGATGCATAGAGTTTTATTCTTCGTCAATAACTGACGGCCCTTTTCTATCTTATAGATGACCATGAAGAATTTGCTCTCTTGGGTGAGGACCAATCTGATTAAAGAAAGACCTGAAATGTTCATGAAAGGCGACACTGTGTAAGCTTAATAATACTACTCGCAAATTTTCGATTAACCTTGAGAAGATGGCACACATATATTTGGGTATTCGCAAATAAAAATTCCTGGTTTGAGACATATTGGACTGTTTGAAAGTAAAATGCCATCCAGTTAACTATTTTGAGTCTTTGGAACTATTTTTAATTTGTGTTCTTCAGGAGGCCTGGAGTGTTAGTTCTTGTGAACGATTGCGACTGGGAGCTGAGTGGCCAGCTTGAGACAGTATTAGAAGACAAAGATAATGTTGTTTTCATTTCTACCCTTCACGGTGGGTAGTTGGCTGGTAGTTTATACATTAAACCAGATGATATTCCAGTCTTTTGCAAACTTGCACTTGATATGGCAATACTCAACTCAGGAAATGTAATACCAGAATTGTAGTTTATATTATATGACATCTCATGTTTGTTTTTGAACATGGAAGCATTCTTTTGTAAACTTCCATCATCGAAAGCGATAGGAAACTATAGGAGCGGCCTAAAAATACGAAGAACACTATTTTTTAGTATTACTAAATGGAAAGGTGCTGAAGGTCGGAGGAACCATGACTGAGGATGAAACCTTGAACTTCTTGCTCCTTGGATTCTCCTCGTCTCTGGTAAGGTCTACCCTTGAAGCATCAGTGATGATATTGTTCCAGTTCATCAGTGGATTCAAAATGTTTAGTCTTTCCGTACAAAGAATTCGGTTAGAATTATTGGTTCCATCAGACTCGAATGCATTTGACTGGAAATTAGCATTGTTAAGACTCGAGTCAGTTAAGGTGGAACTTTCCTGAGTAGCTGGCTGATCCAGTGCAGTGTGGGACGGCACAATGATGCTGGGCTGGACAGCTCTGTCATCAATGTTATGGTATGTCTGTGGCGTTGTGGTGCCTCTCAAGTGGAATATACTAGCAAATGTCATCTGGTCACTGACCCTATTCTTTGAAGACTTAGTGCTGTTACTTGACCTTGCAATGATGCTTTGTAAACTCTTGCTCAGCTTAGCTTTCAAAGAACAGCAGCTTAGCTCACTATTCCCATCAAATGAAGAAGATGACCCATCAGGTTTCTTCAAGCAAGGATAGTTTGTTCTAGCATTCTCCCCACGCAGAGCTCTAGCAGCCTCATCATAAGCTCTAGCAGCCTCCTCCGGCGTATCATATGTACCAAGCCACAGCCTTACACGCTGAGATGAGTCTTTTATCTCCGCCACCCATCTCCCTGATGGCCTTTGTCTCACACCCACATATCTACGACCAACAACAGGCACCCCCTTCTGCCTCAACCCTCCATTACTCGTCAGAGCAGATCTTGTCGAATCCCAACTTTCCATAAAGCTCAAATCAGCTATGTATCAATGCAGTCCTTGTTTCAGTTCAGTGATGACACCATTAAAGCTTATATAGAGGTCAAGCAAGCTGCACTTATACTAATACAACACATTAAACAATAGTGTAATCATAGACCCATTTCTACATTATGTGCTTGTTCTTTTCTTAATCACTTTCTGCAATGTCCAACAACATATGCTTTGAAAATGACCTATTTGGCACCATTCCCCTTTACACACCAAGCTTCAATGTTACACTAAAGTTAAGTTCTTCCCCATCGACCTCCGATCGAAAAACTTAACCATCAGTATTAGAAAAGATCAGTACGTAAAATAATGGTAAGATAGGCTGGACAAGCACATGATCACATATGAAAGATGGTATAGATTTTGGCCTTATGCATATAAGAATGAGATTTCAACCGTTGGAATATTTTTAAATTCCGGCGCCATTCCATAAGACAAATGTGTTAATGTTTAATAATCATTTAGAATTCACAGACTTGTATGGAATTCTGCAGTGTATGAAAATGCCCTTGGGGAAGTGAAAATTGACATGTTGTTGAGGTTGAGACAAAGATGTGTTTAATGAATAGATTTAGATGCTTTCAGCTTACATTCCTTTGTTGGTGGGAGATGTGGTTTTGTTCATTAGCGGTTGGTTTGTTGTTATGTTTCAAAGAGGATCGAATGACACGTGGCGACCGGAGCAATCTCAAACCTAAGTACTACAAAGGATAGTCCAATGTAAAATGTCATCAGTGCTTACAGAATGTTTATGAAGAAACAGTCTTCCAGCTCAAACCCTGCAGATCTTGTTGAGAAGGGTATTTTGATTAATTTAACTGTGTGAGACCTAAAAAGCACAGAGTAACAGCATGTGCAAAACCCTAGTACAAGAGTGCTCAATAAGATAATTCAGAAGTGCTGGCAAGTCACAGAGTTTTAAACCCAAGTAACCACAAAAATGTTGATAAAAATGACAAACTGTGTTGTGAACATTCACTAAACCAAAATATAGCAGCACAGTGCTGTAGGAAAATGCTTAACGGTTAGCCTTGGCAACCCTCTCAATTTCATCTTTCTTCTTGATGGCATAGCTGTTAGATGAACCCTTGGCAGCATTGATGAGCTCATCAGCAAGGCACTCAGCAATGGTCTTGATGTTCCTGAAGGCACTTTCACGGGCTCCAGTTGTCAAGAGGTATATAGCCTGGTTGACCCTTCTGAGAGGTGAAATATCAACAGCTTGACGACGAACAGCACCAGCAGATCCAATTCTGGTAGCATCTTCCCTCGGTCCACTGTTTCAAGATAAACATTATAAATACTCTTGGCACAAAATATAAAATTGCAAACATAGAAAGGGTTTTTACCTGTTGACGATGGCATCAACAATCACTTGAATTGGATTTTGATCGGTCAAAAGATGGATGATCTCCATAGCATGCCTTACAATCCTCACAGCCAATAGCTTCTTACCATTGTTACGCCCGTGCATCATGAGAGAGTTAGTCAGCCTCTCAACAATTGGGCACTGAGCCTTTCTGAATCTCTTGGCTGAGTACCTTCCAGCAGTGTGTGGCACATAGTTAGCATGCCTCATAGAGTTGACTCCAATGTAATCAATCAGTGACATATCATTTACCTGCAAGTAACAAACAACTTAACCACCACGACTTCCAACAAATTCCAACTATAGTTAAAATCCTTTTAACACCAAAAGTTTCAAAACAAGCTATTCTAAAGATTTAAAAAACTAAACATCATCAGAAAATTAATTAGCGTGTAGCATTTAAACAACAGGCATCACAATTCATCATCTGGGTGACATAAAAAACCTAACTTTCTATCAAAATTGGGTACTGAACCACCTAATAAACGAAACCCTAAAATATAATAATAGCAAATCAGTTACTAAATCAAAATCAGATTGTTTGAAGCAGCAATTGATGACTTCACATAACTAAGCTCTACAATATTCAATTCAAATAACAAAAAGCACAAATCTTTACATCAACAGTCACTCATTCAATTCAAAATCACAACATTATCGAACTTAAGATGTAAATATGTACACATATCCGAACCTCAACTCCTTCGAAGCTCCACTTGTTGAAAAGCTTCACCTCCGGGTAAGCCAAAGAATCCTCATTCACAGCTGGAGCAATGACATCTGGTGCCGCCATAGTGAAACGAACGAACTACACGAAAGAGCAGCCGGTGATCTGAAAAGTACGGAATTCGCTGCTAGCCGATTACGTAGAAGAAAGCCCGGCTGCGGATGGAGTAGAAAATATATACTGGAAAAACCCTAGGGAGGTCACTTTTCATGAACCGTCAAATTATTCCCGGTTCAAACCGAATTGGTTCGAACCGATTACAGGGTCACATTTCTCTCGTTCCATTTTGTTTTGCGGTTTGAGGGCGTTTTCGTCATTCTAACGTTCGGTGCATCCTCTAGATATTAATTTTATTTTACACAAAAATACAAATTCAAGATGCAACAAATGAGAAATTGGAAAAACATGGAATTAAGATACATTGTATGGATCCTTGGAACATAGTCCTCCTTCTTTATGAGAGCTGACTGCAACCAATGATCAAAAACAAACCATCACCAAGCACAGCATTACCCAACAGTGTATACCTTTTTATCATAGTATTAATAATTTCCATACTTGGACAACTTTTCCAATCACAACTTCTTGCCCATCCATCCATCTTTATTATGAGATGTACGAATTAAGAAATAGACCTGCCGAACTTGTCGTTACGCTCCGGCACAAGGATCAGCACTAGGACCAGAATGCTTCTTGTGTAGTTTTCAACTGGTATAGCATCTGAACCATATATTGACCTATCTATTATTTTGCTGACACTGTTATTCTCAAGTGAACCTCCTGCAACGCAGTCCTTGACAAGAAAATTGATCGGTGTGTTCTTATAATGAAGTCGTGTTCCATTTTTTGCTTAAACCCATGTCTCCTGTGCAAAGTGCACGGAAATTTTCAACAGCAAGAGGTGTTGTGTGTGTGAAAAGGTTTATCACAATTTCCTCGTAGTTAGGACGGACTACAGTGCTGTGCTTTACCTTAAAGCAGACGGTCAGATCCTGAGCAACAGGTCTTTTCTTCTTGTGTTTTTGTCAAGTTGTTTTTTGTTTGCCACTTTCACCTGCCTTAGCTCTGCTCTTTTCTCATTCAACTCAAGTTCTAGTCTTTGTTTATAATTTTTCAATATGGAGTTCTCCGACTTCACGCACTGAGTCTCTAATAATTCAATCTCCAGTTTCTGTTTGTCGCTCTCTGATATCTCAGATTTCAGTCCAAGAATATGAATTTTTAAACCAGCATTTTCATCTTCAAACTTGCTCTTGGCATCTTTCAGTTGGATCTGAGCAAGTCTGAGTTAAGTCTTCTAACCTCCAGTTTCTCTTTTTCAGCTCCCAACTTTGCTTTCCCAGCTTCAAGATCGTGGTTAGGATCATTGGATGATGCATCCTTTGTAAGCTGCCATTTGCACTTTTCAGCTGAGAAATTAGCTCGGTCAGCTTGAAGCATGAGCTTCGCTGCTTCAAGATCACACCTCTCAGCCTCTATCAAATACATGTCGACCTCCAAATGCTCGGAGTGTACACATTTTGACCCTGAAGACATCTTATGAAAACCAATTCCCCACAATACTGATCAGATTCAGAAAGGTGTGTATGTCACGCTTGAGTTTATACAACTTCAAATCTTTGTGTAGGATGAGAACTATGAATGCATCTTCTATTGACATTTATAAATTATAAGCAAGAAATTTCCTCCCATTGCCACTGCTGCATTGTTCTATTTTAATTTGCTTGACATTGACATTTTTTAGACTGGCTACTTAATTTGTCATTAATGTATCTCCATTACAAATATTGAATTACTTATTCATGTCTTCTTACTTATTCAAATTTAAATAATTGCACGACTTTAAATCTGACTTGTTTTTCTAAATAGAAAAATTCTACGATATGATGTAGCTAAGCATTTGGTGGTTTATATACACTAGTTATTGAACGCACATCTAAATATATGCAAATATTAAGCCTGTCCTTCTTCTTTTAATTTTACAGGGTATAATCATTAATATAACGTGGCTTCAAAATAACCGCTAATGAACTCCCTTATCTTTTATATAGAAAGGAGATTTTTACCATTCATTAGGTTACATATGCTCAATGTGTAATTATTATTGTTTATGCATAATTTCCAAACCAGAAGGAAATGTATAATGACTTCCCCATAGGTCTTTCTATATCATAGTTACCCAGTACTCAATTCGTTCCAGCACGAGGAACGAAAATGCAAACGTGTACGCTACCTATACCGTATTGGGTACGATGAATACCCTGTTTTTATTTTTTATTTTATATAAAATTATGTTTAGTTATGCAAATCCATAACTTTGACATAGTAAAATACTTATTATATAAACCTATGTGTTCACCAACTAGAAATTACCTAGTTTCAATACTTCAGCTTGCTTCAGTTATCTAACTGTTTTTAAGGAGTAAAAGGAATACCTATGCATATTCAACTGGCTAGATGCAATGAAAAAAAGATCATTTAAAAATGGTTTCTCAAGAATGACATAATGCTTGAATTAATACCATTACTTCGATTGTTAAAATACAATATGGTACATACCTCATCATAGCGGAGAGATGCAGCTCATTGTTGTAAGGCATCACTAACTTTTCTTACTTCAAAGAGTACTCCTAACTCTTAGGATTCAGTGTTGACCCACACAGAGACGATAATATCCGCATTCTCCTCCATCTCCTATAAGGTGATCCCCATTGACCTCCATTAGCCTTCATTCCAAACTATCACAATACCCAGAACACCCAGTTTTTACTGTCAAAGCTACACTTACACCGAACCCTCATGAGCTTCCGCAAAACAAAGAATGCCTTATATCCTCTTTCAGGCATTCTCACAAACACCTTACATGCACTACAATTTCCACACCAACTCGACCAATTCTCCACTAATTGCTCGAAAAAGAAGCCAGTTTATACCAACTCGTTTCTTTATCATGCTTTCCGGCTATCGTGTCTCCAAGACAATCCAAGAAAACACTCTAATCGTCGTCTGATTTAGCTCGTTGTCAAAACTCAACAACAACCAAGCATTAGTCTCTTTTCAACACACGTGCGTCTCACGTGACACGCACTCTGTAAACATCATCGTCCACGTCATCGACATGCTCTGCTGACAGCTTTCCAGACATCATTCAGTCCACCATTCATTCATAAACAACAAACAACACAAACCCAAATTCAAATCGAATCGGATCGGATTCCCTCGATTCACATCCACCCATGTCGGAATCCGATCTCCAATCCCCACTCCTCCAATCCCCACATCAAATCATCACAATCCAAACCGAGCCTGACTCGCCGGAGCAGCTCTACTCGCCTCACCTCCAGCAAGACGCCAACACAGGCTCCAACTCTGGATTCGACAACCCTTTTGGGTTTTTAGGATCTGGGGATTTCTGCGTGCCTGCGTCAACGACGGTCAACCCATTTAAAAATCATACGGAGAGGATTCAAGGGGTTTATGAATGGGTCAAGATTGTCATCTGCTTGCCGATTGCGTTGGCAAGACTTGTGCTTTTTGTATTGAGTTTGACTGTAGGGTATGTTGCGACTAAGTTAGCTTTGCTTGGATGGAAGGATCGGCAGAATCCGATGCCCAAATGGAGATCTAGGGTTATGCTGATTACAAGATTTAGCTCCCGGTTTATACTTTTTTCATTTGGGTGAGTTGAATTGAGTCTCTTTCTCCTTCAGGTCTTGTATTTATTCAATTTTCAGTAGAAAGGGTTTGACTTGTGTGGACCTGCGAGGTTGTTGGGGAAGATTAGCACTTCACAAGTCTGTTAGGTAGACTCCATTGGACTAGTTATAATGCGAGGTTTGGATGCCTTGAGAATGGCAGTTGGACTTCTGAATTTTAATGTTTTAAAGTCTACTTTTGTTGGATAGGATGTTGAGTTATTGTTGTGGAAATGAAGTGTTGGTTATTTGTGTTTGGATTGCAGTTATCATTGGATTAAAAGGAAAGGAAAGCCTGCACCAAGACAAGTTGCTCCTATAATAGTGTCGAATCATGTGTCTTACATTGATCCGATATTTTATTTCTATGAGATGTGTCCAACTATTGTGGCCTCGGAGTCACATGATTCGATGCCATTTGTTGGCACTATTATTAGGGCAATGCAGGTACTGTCGGTCACAGAGCTTTGTTATTGGGGCGTACAATTTTTGATGTTGCTGTAAGCAGTCTCAGTTTTATGACGTGTTTGCATTTTTTCGATGAAGGTCATATATGTAAATAGGTTTTCCCCTTCGTCAAGGAAACATGCTGTTAATGAAATAAAGGTAAAAGGGCTTCGTTCTTTCATATTAATATTCTTGTTTGATCTTTATGAGTATGACTTACCTTTATTTGACTTGCAAGCTCTCGATAGCTAAGTTTGAAATGCGTGTTTATCTATGTGTCATTATTATGTACGCTATTTGATACTGAGTGTTCCGTTCAAGGATCATAATACAGAGAAAGGGCGGTTGTGATACATTTCCTAGAGTATTATTATTTCCCGAGGGAACCACAACCAACGGAAGGGCAATCATATCTTTCCAGCTTGGTGCCTTTATCCCTGGATACCCAATACAGCCTATTGTAGTTCGTTATCCTCATGTGCATTTTGATCAATCATGGTACTGACAAATCTACCTTTTAATATCCGTATCACGGCAAATAGTGTACTCCATTTTTGTCATTTGTATCTTACATTATTGTTTTCTCGACTAGGGGACTTGTCTCTTTAGGGAAGCTGATGTTCAGAATGTTCACGCAGTTCCATAATTTCATGGAAGTATGTTCCCTTATCTACATTGTAAAAATGCATGATTACACCATTTCAAAACTTTTTTAAGGTTCCTGTAAATGTAGCTAATATCAATAATTTTTATGTAGGTAGAATATCTTCCAGTCGTATATCCGGATGAGAACCAGAAGGAACACGCAATACGGTTCGCTGAAAAGGTAAGGTTTCCTAATGTGCAGAATCGGTGTTTTGTTCATTTTCAGAATTTACAAAAATTTAATCTACAGTGTCCTTTTTGCTCGGTAACAATTTTAGTATTGTAACGAATGAGTGCTCTTGCAGACCAGCCATGTGATGGCGTCTGCCTTGAATGTGGTACAGACCGGTCATTCGTATGGTGATCTATTGCTGCTTATGAGAGCATCTCAGTCGAATCAGTATGACATTCCTTGCTTGGAACTCGTACTTTCTCACTTAAACATATATGGGGTGAAGCCATGTGAAGCAAAGTGTCTACCATAGTACCTGCCTGGCATAATTACCATTCTAAAGAATGTCTCTTTTAATTTGCAGAAAGACCTTTCAAATTATCTAGTGGAGATGGCTCAAGTGGAATCGGTGTGTGTCTGAACTGAAATTATTTTGGAATTTTGATTACCAGTAGTATGTACAACTTTCCTAAATGTTGTTTATACATTTTGTCTTAGGCATTTCATATAAGCACTTTGGAAGCTGTGGAATTCCTTGAAAAGTTTCTTTCGATGAACCCTAACCTATGGTTATCTTCAACAGAGCAAAGATATTGTTTGAGAATTCTGCTCTTTGAATAAATTTGTTTTTGATATCTGTTTTTCGCAGTGGTCAAGTGAAATTTGAAGGTTTTTTGAAAGGAATAAAATTGACGTCATGTACTCTCTCCAAGAAGGTGATATTCCCATGATAGAATTTAAGAGCTTAGCGTTCAGCCTTGGTCTAAATTTATTAAGGTTGAACAATACCGTGAATAATGTGTCCTTTCTGTTGATTGCAGATATTTGAGTTCATTGATTTAGAGAATAATGGGTGCATTAATTTCAAGCAGGTATATGACATTTTTTCTTCTCTCAGGCATTAAAATTAACCTAATGATATGCTTGTCTTATTCTTTTGTTGCTCGCAGTTCTTATGTGGATCAGCCCATGTTATGAAGCTGCCTCTGTTTAGGCAAGCTTGTGAACTAGCCTTTGCGGAATGTGATACTAGTGGAAGTAATTGTGTGTCATTGCAAGATGTAAATATTTGTTTTTCTCAAGCTCTTATTAACTGTCAGTATTGATACACTGTAATTTAGTGTCCTTATATGTTTGACCCAGTTGAGAGAAATAACCAAACCTGCCATCGGGGATTTGAGTGACGAAGAGGTAACACTAAATTGAAACCCTCTTACTCGTGATATTCTTATCTATTCATGTGGATGTCTATCTTACTCCACTTTTTGATGTTTCAGATATACGAGTTGTTCAATTTGTTCGATTGTGATAGAGATGGAAAGGTCAGCAAGGATGACTTCATCCAATGCCTGAGAAAAAACCCACTTCTCATTTCTATCTTCTCATCTACTTTGACGCTCAACAAAGATATATTGGAAAGATGGTGACGAAAACCTCAGTTGTGTCTTCAACAGCCGAACAAGCTTTATGCTTAATATAATTGGAATCCTGTATTTGCCTCATTAGCCGAGGAAAGCCATCAGAGCCTATCATACATATGTCTAGAAGAAATCGACAAAGGGCAGATTGTTTTTGGAATCGTGGTTCACTTCCACTCTTGTGTGAAAAATGTGTTTAAATTTTGGAATACTATTCTTCTGTTTCACATCTTCACAGTTATCAAATAGTTGTTCTGAATACAATGCTTATATATTTTACATAAATGATGAAGAACTTTATGTATCAGCAGGATACAGATAAAAGATAAATGTGCAGTGATCTTTGTGCCTAGTGAATATTGATGCTCCTTAGCAATGCCATCCTCCAATGAAGTTCAGCTCGTCGACGACATTATTAGTTCTTGATGTTCCTTCTCCATTCCCATAGTTATTTTGAGGATATCTGTCAAATGAAATAACAGAAGACATGAATCTCAATACAAATTTTACAAGCAAAAACTCTGATAATTTACCTCATTTCCAAGACTGGCTGTCCTGCCATTTCACATTCCATAAGGTTTGGCTGAGTTGGTTGAAGAGGAAAGTTGGTGCCTGCAGTTGCTGCTGCTACATTGTTGTATGAGTTCCATAAGGCATGATAGGCATGTCCTTCTGCCTCTATTTCCATCTTCTGAAAAACACAACAACCATAAATATGAAACACATGATGGATCAAAAGAAAACCTTCAATAATAAATTACCCAAAAGTACTTTATGATAACAACAAGATAAATATAGTTAAAATGCATACCTTCATCCTGAGCTTTTTGTTGATTTCTCCAAGATGTCTTTCCTGTTGAAAAAAGTAAAGATAAATGCCTTCACTTGAATTAAACCCCACCAGCCACCGGGCATAAATTGGGTACTTTATATTACCTGTTTCCTCAAGGCTTCCATTCGTTCACTAATCATTTGTGTCTGTAAAAATATTAGGAAACATCTAGTTATTAAGTACATAGGATGAGAGTTTACTATTCAGATACTGCTTACTTTCTTAAGCCTAATTTGAGCTAGAGATACTTCAATCTGCTTTTCAAGCTGTTGCAACTCTTTTATGCTCAATGGTCCAAGATCTTCCCCCAACAAGTTCCTGTTCATACAAGACAGCTCTCTAGTAAATTTAATAAATCTTTATTGAATAATTCTACTGTTACACATTACACCTGATTAAAGTTTATGTGACACTTTTAAGTGTGATGAAGATTACTCTAGCTAGCTAGCTAGCTAGCTACTAGCAGTACTCTAGTAATGATCTGAATGAATGGATTGAAAAATCTATGTATGCTAATTAAATTACCTCTGTGTCCGCTGGAGGGCTTCGTATTTGGCCTGTAATCTTTGCACCTCGTGGTATGCACTCTACGCATTTTTACATGCACATATAGAGTTATATTGACATACATGTTAAAAACGGATAGTATCTGTCATAGCTCTTATTAGTTGGAAAAAATGCACATCAAATGTCATCGTTAAAAATCAAACTTTGCTTAGCTCTAGCGCCTGCAGGGAGTACGTACTACCTGAGCTTCATGGTCGAGGCCCCCCTCCTGAGGAGCTACTATGCTTTGATATCTCTCAAGTATTCTTGTGATACTGCAAAATAACCAAAAAAAACTAATAATTTGAATGAAGTTCAATAATAAGTTACCTTAGCAGCTTGTCGATGAGAATTATGCATGCATATAGTCACTGAGAATCCGCAGAGAAGTATGATAGAGAAAGGTATAATGATCAGTTTTGAGCAAAATGCATATGTATAAACTGACACATAGATGATATTATCATGAGCTCCTCAGCATCAGATAGTCAATGTGATTCAGATAAGAGAATCAGAGAGTAGCAGTGTCACTCAAACCCCCTTTTGTTCATCCATCTATGGTAATCTCGTCATATAGTTACTTCCAAAACACATGGTTTTGTGTGCATATATTTATAGATCTGATCTCCACGTACTCTTCAGACGTAGTTTAATTTGATGAGAAAATAGAGAGACAGTGTTTTCCAGGAAAATGTAAAAACTAATTTAGGCTAATCAACTCAAAGTGTTAGATAAGAACAAATGTATAGTGATTTTTAAGGTTTACACTAGACCTAAACTGTACTAGCTAAATACATACCTAGAAAAATGTCTGATCAACAAAAATCCAAAAGGCGATAGCTTAAAGATCCTTTTAAACAAACATCAATGAGATAAAATATAACATATGTTTGGTAATCAATAGTCTCATGAGGACACACAGCAAAAGAAATAACAAGATCAGTCATCAGTTCACAGACATATTAATGAAACATCATAACATGAACAAACCCTAGCAGATCTAGCGAGAGAACAGAAGGGGGGGTTTCTTATTTACCTTTGTTTTGAGGCTCTCATGAATTTTCAAGTGATGACTGATTAAACTTCTATGAATTGAAGCACACACAACATATATCATTGAATTTGGAGGATACCTTTGACCCGGGGAAGCAAATTCATAAAGCTTTTCCGCATGATCACCTGAGAATATGATGATAGCAATCTGAGCATCACAAAGCACGGCGAGCTCAGTAGCTTTCTTAAACAAACCAGTTCTTCTCTTTGAAAATGTTACTTGTCTGTTCACCCTATTATCTATTTTCTTCAGCTCAATCCTCCCTCTCCCCATGCCTTTCCCCTCTCTCAATTTCTTGAATGTGCTTACTTTCTCTTGCTACAAAATCATCTATCAAAATTGTGTGAAAATTGTAAATGTGAGACTCAAAATTACAAAGGCTAATATTAAATTATATCACGTCAGCTTCACACCTTAAAGTTAGGGTAGTGCCTTTCTGCCCCCCTTCATTTTCTGTCAAATGTCTATTTCATTTTGACCACACTTGAAAAAAAAACTTCAGCATGTGCTGTTGTGCACTTGTGCTAACTTGCAGGTTTCAAATTACCAAATTATATTTGTAACAAAGGATATCATTTGCTTGCTGATTACAAAATAATTATGAATGCTTCATTCTCTTGGTACTGAAACTTGTTAGAAAATCAAATAAAAGGAAAAACACATGAAAGAACCCTCTGTAGTATTTAATGCTAGGAAAAATTAAGAGAGTTGATTGACTCAATCTATATAATTAGATTTAATCAAATACAAATATAACATTAAATGAAGGATTCTGGGTCCATACTCCATAGTCCATACACAGCTTCCTTAACAGTGTTAAACTATAGCAATCATAGGGTCTAGGGGTCTAGTGACAATAGGAAGGTATTAGGGTTAGGTCATTCCATTTATAGAAACCCTACAATAGCCTTTGCTTCCTCTTCACATTGCCATTTTCATCCACCAGGCCATCTTCACTCCTTGTCACTCTCAACCCTTATTACCATTAACTCAACCACTGAATCATACTTCAACATCTGTAATATTGATAATAATAATTCTTGCTGTTCAGTCTTCTCCACTCTCCAGACACTGTTTGGAAGTTGCCTATGATGGCACTAGACTGTATGAGATGCTGTTTGAATCTTCTGTTTCATATTCCAATCTCATTCTTGCTTGCTTCTTGGTTAAACTAGGGTTATACACTACTCTAACACTTCATACAGAACCGGCCCAATTAAGCGTTTGAACCGATTTCGGCCCATGTTGAACTGAACCCAGCCCAAATCCATTTAAATCAAAGAATATATAAATATTATTTTTGAAAAAGAAACTCTATTAAATAAATTTAATTAGACATAAATGGACAAGTAATTAATTATTTTAAGTAATTAATTAAATAAACTCTCTGACGAGATTAATGACGACGGAAGCTCGACGAGGGTCAACGAGGTCAACGCCATGAAATCCAACATCATCAAATCTCGCCTCAACCCTAACTCCAGCCCTCACCAACATCTGCACAAACTCCTGTTGCCGATCGACCATCGGATCGCCACCAAATCCAATCACCAAACACCTCCCAAGCCTCCCAACCTTATCCCTAACTCCCTCCGCTAACGGATTACAATACCTATGATCTCGATCCGTCCCTTTCGGCAATGTCAACTCCCACATCACATCCAACGCCGGCAAAGGCAGAAGCTGATCCGTCGCGTATTTCAATTCCGATTTCGTCCTCTGCTTCCCGCCGAACATCGGCTGGTTTAAAATAACTCCGGAGAGACTTACCGGCGATAGATCGGCATCTAACGCCCGGAGTGCGGTGTGGAAAGCGATGTTTCCGCCGTTAGAAACGCCGTAGAGATAAACACGTGACATATCACCGAAGTCACGAATCCACGGTTCGTTATCGTGTTGGGATTTGAGCCAAACGAGAGCATCGAAAACGTCGTCGTATTGACATGGTAAACGATTTTCAGGAGCGAAACGGTAATCAACAGCGAGCATGATAGCAGGGAGTGATTCGCAAAACTGAGCGCAATTCATATGCACAACGACGTCGTCTACGTTAAACATTAGCCAACCACCTCCGTGGAGATAAAACAGAATCGGTAAACGAGCGACTGTTTTGTCGTTTGATGGGATTTTAGCGGGTCGGAAGATTCGGATCCATGTTTGTTTATCCGGGTTGAGAGTGACATCTTTAGTGACGATTGATTCGTTGGTTTGTGATTCGTCAGTTGGTGGGATTTTAGGGACACTGACTAGACGTGTGCAGCTTCCGTCATCTTCGATTCGTATGTTCCAGTGGTCGTATGGGTCGAATTTCGACATTTATGAGGTTGTTTGTCGTTGTGGAGTGGTGTGTGAAAGTGGAAAGTAGGGCTTGGGGATTTAAATTGGGAATTGGGGATGGGTTGATCCTGATTTTTAGGGTTTGATTAACGTTGGAAATTTTTTAGGGTAGTGTTGAATCGGTAGGGATGAGGTCCGAGTCGTGTGGATCTGTTCGATTTTTCGTAGGATCCGGCCGGCGCAGTTTATGTCGTTGAATCAAAATGACGTCGTTCAACTGTATATGAATCGTAACTTTGCAATGAAAATGGGCCGACGCATTGTTAAGTTAACATTTGGTAGGCTTCAGAGCCCAGCTGGTGAAGTGATCTTAAAAAGGGCACTTACGTAATTTGGTAAATAGGTTATCTTGGACGAGGCATAGTGTTATCCCTATATCCAAACGGGGATTATTGTGAAGTGAGAGTCTGCGTAGAGAAATATTTTATTGGTCCACGCCGATGAAGGTTTTTCTTTATACGACGTCGTCTCGTCACTAAATGACAGCATCAAAACCGCAGTCAGTTGGAGGCAGACTTGGACTTGCTGCTCCGAAACCAAATAGACAAAAACACACACTCAGATTCGCTTCTCGGAGATCCTCAGTTTTGACTTCCGAAAGCGGTTACGCGCCCTTTCCACATGTGAGTGAGTGTGTTCAATTGTTGCTGAATTAGGGTTTTTTTGTTTTGAAGTTCGGCGAGGATGGTGTTAGAGAAGCAGTTTCAGGCTATGAAGGTTAGTTTCTGAAAGTTAGGGTTTAACTGCTAGTGTTTTTTGATAAAGCGTTTGGTGATTTGATTCTGATTTTTTGTCTCCCAGGGTGCCAAAGTATTGATGGTTGGAGCTGGAGGGATAGGATGCGAGCTTCTCAAAACCCTAGCTTTGTCTGGTTTTGAAGACATTCATATTGTATGTTGGAATTTTTGCTTAATTAACTTAGAGATTGAAAATGTGTATTTGTGTAAGCAAAACATCCATGTTGTTGAAATGTTGATATTCTTCTGTAATATCATCAGCATCTCGCCAAGCCAGTGAAGTGTTTTCTTGTGTTTTATGTAGATTGACATGGACACTATTGAAGTTAGTAACTTGAATAGGCAGTTTCTCTTCCGGAAGTCTCATGTTGGTCAATCAAAAGCCAAGGTTTGTCTTTCAGTTCTTATATTTTCTTGTGTATATGAGGTTATGTTGCTTTTCTGCGAGTTAAAGAGAAATCTTTTTGATAGGTTGCACGGGATGCTGTCTTGAGATTTAAGCCCAACATAAGCATAACTCCATATCACGCCAATGTCAAGGATCCTATGTTTGATGTGGACTTCTATAAACAATTTAATGTTGTGCTTAATGGCTTAGACAACCTGGATGCAAGAAGACATGTGAATCGACTGTGCCTTGCTGCTGATATTCCTTTGATTGAGAGTGGGACGACTGGATTCCTCGGACAGGTTATGCTTCCCTTTTCGAATATTAACGCTTGTTCATATCTACATACAAGTGAATCTCGATTTCGGCATCACACAATGTGTAAATAAAAGTCATATCTTTGTGTACTGATTGTTATTTAAATCAATTTGAAAAAGTGTAAATTGCCGCTAAGCGCTAAGCCGAATATCTTTAAGCAGAAACAGACCTGTGTAAATAAATAAATTATCCATCCACCCCTTCTATTTTGAGTGTATCTCCAGTTTTTTGAAAATTACTCTTTACACTTTGCTAGCTTTTATCTTGAATACAGGTTACTGTTCATATCAAAGGGATAACAGAGTGTTATGAGTGCCAACCAAAAACTGCTCCTAAAAGCTATCCCGTTTGTACCATTACAAGCACCCCTTCAAAGGCAAGAATGCACTTTTAAACTTTTTATTTTTTTCACGTGAAAGGCACATGATTATTGTAACGCATGCATGGTTTGCAGTTATAGTTGCAGCTACAGATGTAACATAATGCAACTTTCACCATTCTAACTTTTTCTGTATATTACTTCTCATTAGAAAGCGGCATGGTATTGTTCACCTGTTTAACCAATTTTTTCGCTTTAGTTAATTAAATAATCAGAGGGGTAGAGTAAGAATTCAGTAGACATGGAAATTGTATATCATTCTGTTGTACTCCCCGAATTTGCAGTTTGTTCACTGCATTGTTTGGGCTAAAGAGCTTCTCTTTGCTAAGTTATTTGGGGACAAGAATCAGGAGAATGATTTAAATGTCCGGTCTGGTGGCACATCAGGGTCTTCTGATCATGTGGAGGATGTATTTGAACGGAAAAACAGATGAAGACATTGAGCAATATGGGAGGAGAATATATGACCATGTGTTCGGTTACAACATTGAGTTAGCTTTAGCAAATGAAGAGACTTGGAAAAACCGTACAAGACCAACCAGTATTTTAAAGATGTGCTGCCTGATCAACTTTCTCAATCGCAACGCACATGGCCATGTGAGCGTGGTTCTGCAGTCAGTGACCCGTCGTCTGTATCAGCAATTCATCTCTGACTTAAGAATCCACAAAGAGATATGGAGTCTGACAAAAACTCCTAAAATATTTTTGGAGGCATTTCAATTATTCTTTACTAAAAGACAGGAGTTAGACTTTGATATTTAATTGTCATGAAAATATCTATTTTTGGGTAAGATGTTATCGAAATGTTTGCTGAGTTGTTGATCAATATCTTGTTCCATTTGTTATGTGTAGGATGTTGGGAACCTGGTTTTCGATAAAGATGATCAGTTAGCAGTAGAGTTCGTTACAGCTGCAGCTAATATTCGAGCTTCTTCTTTTGGGATCCCACTTCATAGCTTGTTCGAAGCTAAAGGGATTGCGGGAAACATCATCCATGCTGTTGCAACCACAAATGCCATTATTGCAGGGCTTATTGTGATAGAGGCAATGAAAATTCTGCAACGTGATGAAAAGAGTTACAGGTGTTGTTTTCTTAGTGAAATGGCAATAGAAATATGGTGCAAACTTTATATCGATTGCATACACTACACTTGTTGATTTTTATCAGTATGTACACTCCATTGTAATTTGGTTTGGATGTGTTGTAGGACGACGTACTGTCTGGAGCATTCGACACAAAACATGCTTCTCATGCCCGTTGAGCCGTCTGAGCCAAATAAATCGTGTTATGTTTGCTCTGAGGTTGTTCTCTCTTATTATATTAGTTCTATATACATCCTTCTCAACCTGTGATTTCTAACTAAATACTTGTAATCAATTTTCAGTCACCCCTATTGCTCGAGATAAACACCAACCGGTCCAAGCTGGGAGACTTTGTTGATAAAATAGTTAAAGCAAAGCTCGGCATGAATTTGCCTATAATTATGCATGGATCAGCGCTCCTCTATGAAGCGGGTGATGATCTTGATGATGACATGGTGGCCATATACTCATCAAATCTTGAAAAGGTGAACTGACTCGTAATAGGTGAAATCACTTTATATTTTCTCTTGCTTTTCATTTTTTAAACATTAGATGAATCTTCATTTTAGGTTTTATCGCAATTCCCTACCCCAGTCACTGGTGGAAGTATGCTTTCAGTAGAGGATATGCAACAAGAGTTTACATGCAAGATTAATATCAAACACAGGTATTTTTTTATGTGATTGTAGTTTTAGCGACACAGTTCCAGAGACTAATCCAACTAGTTTTTCTATACCCTCATATGTTGCATTTGTGCTATTATTTTTTGACAGAGAAGAATTTGACGAGGAAAAGGAACCTGATGGTATGGTTCTCTCTGGTTGGACACAAGCTCCTCCAGCACGAAAGGAGGAAGATAAAGCTCCAAATGGGAAAAATAAGGCAAATACATCTTTAACAGAGCCAGTGAATGCAGATTCAGATGATGAGGTTGAGATGTTTACAAATAACCCAGAACCAATAGCAAAGAAAAGAAAGCATTTGGAGACAATAGATGAAACTGAAGACCAAACAGTTGCTGGGGTTGCTGATGGCAATCTCGATCTCAAGAAGAAGAAGAAGCAAGTATAAAAGCTTTCGATCACACCTTAATTCTGGTTGGCATACATGACTCCTTGGCGGTAAGTGTTAACCTAGCAATCCTAATCAGTAGTGAAGCTGTAGAATTTTGTATTAGAAACTATTTTCCATCCAGTCACACTGCTGGAACAGTTAGAGATTTCTTCTTGACCAGATTTAACAGTCTTTAGAGAATCATGCTCTGCTGATTGGAATTGTTTGAAACCTTAAGCTTGCAGATTACTTAGCTAAATGTGTATTAATATGTAGGATCAGTAACCTTCTGTTTGTCATGTATTCCAGTACCTAATTATCTATGTAATCCAGTAACCTTGTTTCATGTTTTCAGAATGTCGCAAAAATTTGGTATACCTCTGACTTCTGGGTATTCATACTTATAACCAAAATTTGATCTTGCCCTAAAATATGGCTTTCAAAAAGATGTGGAAACATGACTTGCCCACACTTCATGCATATCAAATTTCCAAAAAAACAGCACACATGGCAAAAGCAAACATCTTGAGAAAGGTTGTGGTTTTGATGCAACTCTAGAAAGCACTCAGTGTTCCAACTTTAGGTATGCTATGAATTTTTAGGTTGTGGATTTCATAGTCATATCTTTAACCTTCTTTTAAGGGCACGCTCAAAATCTCCATGCCCCTAAATTTAGTGGCAGCCGAGCTCACATAGCCATAGTGCATGTATCTATTCCAAATCTATTATTTTGGTAATTTAAATCTGAAGAAAATACATTAACATAAATTATGTATTATTATGTAACAATCTTATGTGATTAATCATTTAATTTAATCAAAACAAATCACATTGACACGACTTTACTATTTTAATTTTAGTAGAATTTCCTAGTACTGAGTTAGCTTACGTACATTGCTTTGAACTAAATGGTCAACATATAAATTTATTATATAAAATATATTATTTATTTCAATTAAATAATTTCAGTAACAATTATATAAATTAAATCATTCTGACTTTTTCAATTTCCCAATCAAATTATATTTTTTCAATAAAACAATTTTGATTTAAATAAAACACAACCCTAAAAACAAGACATAATAATAAATACCATCTGACAACGACAAAATCATTATTCGATTATCAATTAATCAGAATTCCAAATCAAATAACCACCGTCCGTTTCATCACCCAATTACCGCTCAACCACTCCATCTGCCGCCACGTGTCCCATCTTCCAAAACCATTCATCTTCTGTTCTTTCGACATTCTACTCAACCTTTTTTACCCTTGTTTACTTTCTCTCTCCTCAACACCGCACCAATCCTTCATTCATTCTCAACCGCATTGTTGAATCCGATCGACTCCCATTCGGTCCGATCCACTCCGATTCTTCTTAAAGTTGTCAACTTGCGGCGACATTCATTGGATTTCAACCTTCGCTCGTGATATTGTTATTTGCTTGCTTCGTTTTTCGAGACTCCCGTGACCGACGACACATTCGAGGTACGATTAATGGTCGGTTCAGTTGTCGATTTCATCGATTTATTATTGATTTTGTTGATTTTTAGGGTTTTGATTTTGTGGGTGTCGATGCGGTTAGTGTTTTTTGCAGTTCTTGTGATTTTGAATCGTTGAGATCTGAAGGAGCTGTCGGATTTGAGTAAAGTTTGAATCTTTTGCTGTTATGTCTGGTCATCTGGATCGAGTTTCGAAGACTGGTGAGTTTGTAATTTGGGTGTAGAGTGGTGAAGTTAATGTGAATGTGATCATACTGAGCTTACGGTGGTTGTTGATTTGATAGGATTTGAGGGACAGACTAGTAATGATGACAGACGAGAAAGGAAATCTGATTTTGAGAATTCAGAGGATGACAGGAGAACGAAAATTGGGACTTTTAAGAAGAAGGCTATCAAGGCTTCAACGAAGATCAAGCATTCGTGAAGAAAAGTGGTAGAAGAAAGGGTGATGGTCGAGTTAGTTCTGTTTCGATTGAAGATGTTAGAGATGCGGAGGAGTTACAGGCAGTAGATGCTTTTCGACAAGCTTTGGTTTATGATGGTTTACTTCCTGAGAGACATGATGACTATCATATGATGTTGAGGTGTGAAGACTGTCAGTTCATTTGTCTACACATACCTTTACTTCTTTTTTATTCTACAATCCTTTTGAGTTTGTGCACCGCATTGACATATCTCGTGTAAAATTTGAGCAGATTTTTAAAAGCTAGAAAGTTCGACATAGAGAAGGCAAAGCAAATGTGGGCTAATATGCTTCAATGGCGAAGTGAGTTTGGGGCAGACACCATAATGGAGGTACATTCCAGCTCTTTGTCTATTATCTGAAATCTTCCCTTTCGAGCGCAGATAAATGGACATCTACCCTGTCAATTGATATAACTGATATTTTGTTAACTACTTTACTTTGTACTTAAACATTGGAACTAGACTAACAAACAAAATTTCCCAGGATTTTGAGTTTAAAGAGTTGGAAGAAGTGTTGAAATATTACCCTCACGGACACCATGGTGTTGATAAGGAAGGAAGACCTGTATATATTGAAAGATTGGGTAAAGTGGATCCGAATAGACTCATGCAAGTAACTACCATGGAGCGGTATTTAAAGTACCATGTCCAGGAGTTTGAGAAAGTATTTCAAATCAAATTTCCTGCATGTACCATTGCGGCAAAAAAACACATAGATACAAGTACAGCAATCCTTGATGTTCAAGGCGTGGTAAGTTTGATCAAATTTATTTCAATACAGTTCTCATATTGGATCTACAGAATATCATATAATTTCTTGGATATTCTCATCAATGTCTAGGGTTTTAAGAACTTTAATAAAGCTGCAAGGGACCTCATAATGTGCTTACAAAAGATCGATGGGGACAATTATCCCGAGGTTATTCTTCTTTCCTACTTTCCACTATGCTTCAACCATTATTCAAGATATTTTGTGGTAACATCTGTCCTTTATGCTGTAGTCACTGTGCCAAATGTTTATCATTAATGCCGGCCTGGATTCCGCTTACTTTGGAACACTATTAAATCTTTTCTAGATCCCAAGACAACATCCAAGATCCATGTATGTTGGCTCTCACTGTTTTATTACTTCTGACAATTACGTTTATGATCTTATTGCATTCCATTGGATAATTGCCTACTGCCTTCTTTTAGGTTCTGGGAAATAAGTATCAAAGCAAACTACTTGAGATAATTGACGCAAGGTGCTTTAAGAAATGATTTCTTTTGAAGTATAGACAAAATATTCTCTATCTTACTGTCATTTGTGGTATGAACAGTCAGTTGCCAGAGTTTCTCGGTGGTACTTGTGTTTGTGATGTTCCTGGAGGATGCCTTAGATCTGACCTTGGGCCATGGAATAATCCGGATATACTCAAGGTTTGTATCAGATATGACAATTTTGGCTTTCATGATATAGAGAGCAATTTTATTTATTTGTCTCTAATTTTATCGAAATAATGCATGCCAATTTACGTTTGGCAGATGGTTAGTAATGGCGAGGATCGTCGCGCGAGGCAAGTTGTGAAAATTGTAAACAGCGAGGGAAAGTTCATTGCTTATGCTAAGCCTCGGCGCTCGATAGTATGCCTATAGTTCTATTTTTCCTTTTTGTCAACTTAGGTTGTTATTTTTGTGAAAGTTCTAAACATTTCTATTTATTTTAATAGATGAAGGGTAGTGATACTTCCACAGCCGAGTCAGGTTCTGAAGCTGAAGAAATTATGTCTCCAAAATCTAAACGGAGTTTTTCTCATCTTAGGCTGACCCCTGTTCGTGAAGAAGTATGTTCAATTTTCTATTTTTTATGCAAGTGATTGAAAGTGTTTTACGTTTCATTTAGGTTTATTTGTCCTTCACTCTTGCGACTTTCTCTCGCCGACCACATGTGTGATGCCCCATTAGAATAATGCTCACCCTAAATCTATACGTCCGTTGTTGTGTACAGGCAAAGGCTTACGGAAAAACGAGTTATTCTGGTTATGATGAATATCTTCCTGTAGTTGACAAAGTAGTGGATTCTGTCACAGAGAAGCACCAGGTCCAAGATCAAGGATCATCATCTGCGACAGGTTAGTGTATTCAGTAATTTGCATTTTTAGTGGGCTATTCTCCATCTGTTCTCTTTTATGTTTATTATTATTGTTTGATCTTTCCGGAGGAAATCTTTGTTGGGCAGTTAGATCTGTTGACTGACATAGAAATGCTACTTTCACCAGCAGCTCAAAATGTTCCGGATGGTGTCTGGAGAAAGGTTTTTAGAGAGAATATTGCCTTATTGACTTTGCTTACTCTCCTCCGCTCCGTGGCACTCCGTTTAACGAATGGTCTGCCAATCATTAGAACACCTGGGCAGCATCCAGGAACGTTAGAATCTCTCAATGCACCAGAAGCTCCATCAGTTACTGGACCTTCACACAACCAGATATGTCTCCTGTCTTGCGAAGGCTAGCAGAGCTCGAGGAGAAGTTCAATAATCTCCAAGCCAAACCAATCGCGATGCCTTCCGATAAAGAAGAATTACTAAATGCTGCTATGTATCGCGTAGATGCGCTTGAGGCAGAGCTCATTTCTACCAAAAAGGTGAGAGAGACCCTCCAATTCTCAATTTACTCAGGATTCCATTTGCCCTTCCCACTTCTGAAAATATTATCGCTGTAGAAGTCATATTTATATTTTGTTTCTCCAGGCCTTACACGAAGCATTAATCATGCAAGAAGAGTTGCTTGCCTATGTAGACCGACAAGAAGCAATTTCCCAGGCAAGTCACTGACTGACATTCGTTGTTGTCTTATAAATATTATTCTTATATTAATAACCATTCATCATCGCAACTAACACATTCTCAACCTCATTAACATACAGAAGAAGAGATTCTGCTGCTGGTAAAAAAACACACCCTGCTACTAAGAAAGACGTTAAAGTTACCTGAGGCTGCTG